>SNQJ01S0025021.1:101069-120305 GCA_010110895.2 Picea sitchensis
GAAGGAGTAGTTGAAGCCTCCTTTCATTCATTAAATGAGGGAATGGAGAGTCTGGCAAGACGTCTGCTCGCAGAGGTCCTGTGTATCGTTTTCCTCAGAGAGGCCATGCCGAAGTCCTCAGCTCGACGAAGAAGTCTGCGCACTCTAGCTGAGCACTTAATGGCTCAGCTACCCTCCTTATATGAACCATGCATAGTCAAGGTGGCATTTAAAGAAAGATACTGGTACGAGTTTGATTGAGGTGACACCATCCATTGAAATTTTTGAGATGCCTCTGCTGGGCGAGAGGAAGGGGGAAGTATATGTAGGCATTTTTGCCATTTTGTAAGGGTCGATGGTTGAGCAGAGCTCCCTACTGTAATGTTTTAACTGCTATTCTAGCTTTCAGATTATGCACTTGTATATGAGATTTCTTGTTTTATGATAGACAATTCTCCTTATTCCATCTAATTTCATCTCATGCTAGAAAGTTTGTGATTGACTGAGTCACGTGAGTTTTTGCAGTTATGTTATGATGAAAGATTTATTGTCGCATAGCTGTATTCTCTGGTTTTTGCGTTTATGTGTAATATGATATTGCATTTAGACATCTTCTTCCTCATCCTGTTAGGAACCCGTTGTTAATAACAGACCTCTACTTCTCTCTTATACAAGTCTTCCACCTGCTCACCCTTTACTACAACTCACTGTCTGAAGTTTATGCAAGACCTCACTTGCCCATGCATACCTGGCCTAGTTTTAGAATTGGAATGTTATCATTTTGAGTTGGCTTCCATTCAGCTACCCCATCTATAAACAAACTGTGACATAAAACTGATGGGCGTCGGGCTCTGCTCCTGATAGCAATCCAGGAGTGACTTCCGTCGCCAACACAAAGCATAAGCAAAACTTACATAATACTAATAGAAAACTTAATAACACTTTTACAATGTAAAATGTCTTTCATCAATATTAACAATATAGATAAACAAATAACCTAATTTTTACAAGAATTTTCAATTTTTAAATTTAAATAAATTTATTTTTAATTTTTAAATAGAAAATTTTTTAAAAATAATTTTATATAAATAATAAAAATTTAAATATAATAAAATTTTGTTGTATTTGACTTTTTAACATAATTTCTATATATTATATTTTTATATATAATAATATAATATAATTAAGATGTATTTTCAAATATTTAATAACTAACTTTAAGGATAAAACTATTTAAATATCCTTGAAATTACTACTTAAAATAATTACAATTACTACTTAGAATAGAATAGTTACTCCTCAATTTTCAATACCTCTCAATAAATAATGGAGCATCAATTCTTTCCATTTATCATTGTATCAAAGTAGTAATTACCCTGTTGCCTGATGACTTTTCCTCTCTTGTGGGTGAAATAATTGTTTTTACCTTTGTTCATGTTTTTTATTATGAGGGTAAGTTCAAGGTTTTATTATATTATTTAATTATTGATGATTTTCCTCTCTTGTAGGTGAAATAATTGTTTTTACCTTTGTTCATAATTTTTTTTATTATGGGAGTAAGTTCAAAGTTTTATTATATTATTTAATTATTGATGATTATGATGATATATTTTCAAATCTTTAATAACTAATTTTAAGGATGAAATTATCTAAATAGTTATGAAATTATTATTTAGAAAAACTATTTTATTATATTATTTAATTATTGATAATGATAATGATGATATATTTTCAAATCTTTAATAACTAATTTTAAGGAGGAAACTGTATGAATAACCGTGAAATTACTACTTAGCATAGTTATTCCTCGGTTTTCAATACCTCTTAATAAATAAAGGAGGGGTCAATTATTTCCTTTTATCATTGTATCAAAGTAGTAATCGCCTTGTTTCTAGTGCCTTTTCCTCTACTGAGGTGAAACAACTACTTTTACCTTTGTCCATGTTTCTTATTATGGGGTAAGTTTGGTTATTGAGGGAAGAACGATTTTATTATATTATTTAACTATTGATGATGATGATAATGATAATGATGGTTAAGTTTAAGGATGAAACAATATGAATAGTCATGAAATTACTATTTAGAATAGTTACTCCTAAAGGAGTTGTGGAAGATTGGGATCAATTATTTCCTTTCATCACTATATCAAAGTAGTAATCAACATGTTTCCTCTTGTGCCTTTTACTCTACTAAAGATGAAACAACTGCTCTTACCTTTGTCCATGTTTTTTATTATTGGGTAAGTTGGCTTAGTAAGGGACAAACGATTTTTACCTTTGTCCATGTTTCTTATTATGAGTAATAATTATTGATGATGATGATGATGAAGAAATTGGTCTATGGGACCTTAAGAGGGTAAGGGATTAATTTCAATTCTTTAGAATTGTGTTTCTATGCTCGAAAAGCATTAACATAAACTTTCCAAGATCACCATAGTTTTGTTGAGTTAAAATATTAGGAAGGTTGATAGTGTGACAAGAATTTTGAAATTAAGATCTAAGGACAATCTAAGAGAAAATGATTTTCATTTCAACATTTTGTGACACACTTTTTCATTTTGATATATAAATTTCATAATATAAACATGGTATTTCTTTTATTATTATGAATGCAATTTTATCATTTAATTTAATAAGTTAGATTTTATTTTTTTTAATTAACATTTTATAAATCTTTTATTAAAAATATTTTTTCATGAATTAATTATAACATATTTACATAAATTATATTTAATATATTATTATTAATAAAATAAATATAAATTACAGATTATTGCAGGTCTATTGCATCCGAACAGGGTTCTTATCCCCTCACACATCAAGAGGAAAGCGAACCAAGTTGCGGATGATTTAGCTAACTTGGGCACTGAATGGAGAGGGCCAGACCTCCACTGCAGTTCGGCCCAAGACCCGGATCACCCTACGCTTGAGCAATGCATTTGCAAGGCTGGATTGGCAGATCTACCCCCGGATGGGGTGTTCGTGCGACCTCCGTGGAAAAGCGTGGGGGCTGACACAAGCCCACACAGCACCATGGCACGTGATGGGCTCGTGGTGCAGCCCGCCACCCCCCATGAACTTTAAATGCTGCTACGGCGAGTTAACTCGGCATTTAATCCACACTCAAACAAGGCCCTTTCATATGGTTCCAGAATGGCGCGGCTTGTTCTCTATGTCATTTTCTCCAACGTTCTCCTCGCTCGGCTCCTTGCGACTGGGCTTCGACCAGACAGTCCTCTCACCCTCCTTCCTCGCTGGACATTTTTTGGCTGGTTATCCACCCCCTCTGTGCATGAAATGACGCGCCAGAGAGGCAGACCAAAGAGGGGCACTCCATGGAGGCCCCGTCGACCTCCGGTCTCGCCTCCTGGTACGCCCTCTGGTTGGTTATCCCCTCGCCCCCACGCTGCTCTCTGTGAAGACTCACCTGCTGCCACAACCACTAGCCCCTCATCCTCCATCCCGAGCCATCTTTTCGCCCCCCTCACGGTGTCCCATTCCCATGCACCAAGTGTCTCAATTTGTGGTGACCCTCCTCCGCACAGTGAGCACACGCGAGCAGCATGACTCTCCCCTGGTTCTGTCGATCAGCAACACCTCAGAGACCATCTTCTCATCATGCAAGACCTGGTCTTTGAGCTGAGACATGAACTGGCTGATCTTAATTACTGCCTCCAAGCGACTGATGTGAAAGTGGCGACCTGTGTACATCTTCTATCTTCCATGGAAGGAATTCTTGCTTGGGATTCAGCAGTGAATATGTCAAAGGAGGCACCTGATGCCCATCCAGCCGTAGAGATGAGCTCGGCCTCTCGACGAGTCAGCAGGGAACCGACAACAACTGAACATGGCAGCCGGGATAAAGGCAAAGCGTGAGAAGAGGCAAGCGAGCCTGATTACGAGCCCACGTACATCGAAGAGGAGCCATGGCCAGGGGACCTCCCTCCCATGTGTCCAGCTTTCTCGCCAGGTGTTTAGATTTTATGCTTGTTTTATCTAGCTCGTCTCCTGGTCCTAGCTTAGGATTTCTGAACATGGCTTATATTATCTATGTTTATGTCTCTATGGATTTTGAACTCCTAGAAAGCTGGACTGGTTTCCCCTTTATTGGGGCAGTCCAGCAGGTGAACTCTGAACATGTTTGTATTTTGGCAATATGCTACAGTTATAGCAGGCAACTAATATAATTCTCTATCTTACTTACAAAAAAAATAAAAAATATATAAATTATTTAGAAGTAAATCTTCATAGTTAATACAGCCTGCATGGGCCTAATGGTTAAGAACATGTGTTTCCTCTTAAGAGATCACAAGTTCAAATCCAGAGTGGGGTAGGGTATGTATACCTTTGTAGACTTTACCAGTCAAATCGCTAGGCAAAGGGGGCCTCTTGTCCCATAAACAAGGGGGTCTCATACACCAATTTGAGTTGGGCAAAGGGGATCCCTTGTCCCACAAACAAGGGGTCTCATACACCAATTTGGTGTGGCTTGGATATGACCTATTATTATTATTATTATTATTATTGGTTTTTGTAAAATAAATCTTATTTTTTATCTTTCTATTCATTATGTGATTTATAATTTATTTTTATGAATAAATCTTCATTAACATAAGTAAATTAATTGTTTATAAAATAAATCTCTTCATTTTTTACTTTCTTATAAATTTTAAGAAAGTAAATGCTAAATTATAATGCAATAATATAAGTTAATAATAAACCAATTCTACAATATATAATAATGAGTCAATTTTGCATATATGAACAAAAAATACAGATTATAGCATGTTAAATTTATATAATCTAAACAATATAAGGATTTATTTTGATTATCATTTTTTTATTCAACACAATATCATTATACTTACAACTCCACCAAGTTCAATCTCGAATCCCAATCCCAATGCAACTAATAAGACATGTTCATTTACATGACTTAGCCATCCTCGTCCTCTAGAACCTTCCACTATGTTATTGTTTTGTGTTTCCTTGCATAGTTGTAAATTATAGCCACATAAGCATTTGTTCCTTTCAAATGAATTCTCACTAAAAGCATCAAATTGTGTTCCTTTTGGGATTCTTCCAAAAAGTCTATTCCATGAAATGTCCAGATATTCCAACTTGGTTAATATGGAGAACTCTTGATGAATCACTCCACTTAAATTATTTCTGGACAAGTCCAACTCTTCCAAAGTAGATATCTCACTAAGAGACGAAGGTATTTTCCCTTCCAATTGATTTCTAGATAAATTCAATAGTTGTAGACCACTTCCTATGCTTGGAGGTATCTCTCCTATAAGATTATTATTAGACAAATCAAATATAGTGTTGTCAGACAACATATATGTGAGACCATACTCAAATCCCTTTATTATAACCCTCAGATCCTCATATAGTGTGTTACCACTGTAATGGAAATCAAGCACACACAAAAACCAAGATAACTTGAATAAGGTTATATGTCTTTATTCAATCAATGAAATAAGAGAGCAAATAGCTTTCTTATATAGGTTACAATCAAGTAGAGTCAAACCACTTTATGAATGTGGGATAAAGTGAAAATATAACCTATAAGAAAATATCTGATCTAAAAGCAAATAAATTAACCTAAAGTCACTTTGACTTTATTAATACCTAAGTCTAATTTCTAATTGACCATTATAAACTAATATTTAATTTAACACCCTCCCTTAATGACTAGTCTACTCACTACACCAAGTTTCTTTCGAAATTTTACATGCTTTTTGGGACCCAAAGACTTGGTGAAAATGTCTGCAGTTTGATCCTCTGTAAGACAATACTACAACTCAATAGTTCCATATTCTACAAGCTTTCAAATGAAGTGACAATGTGTATCAACATGTTTGGTACGCTCATGGAAGGCTGGATTCTTGGTAAGTTCCAATACCCCTTGATTGTCATAGAACAAGGGTGTAGGCTCTCTCTGTTGCATCTGCATATATGATAACATCCTCTTGAGCCAAACTGCCTCACATGCACCTTTCAATTCTCCTCGATACTCTTCTTTTGTCGATGAAAGGGGGATTTCATGTTGTTTCTTACTGGTCCATGTGACTACACCCATGCCAAGGATGAAGACATATCCAGAGGTGGATTTTCTGTCATCAACAGAACCTGCCCAATCTGAATCTGTATACCCACACAACCTCGGTTCTTTTCTCCTGCTGTACAAAGTACCAAAGTCAAGTGTCCCTTTCACATATCTCAGCACTCGCTTAGTTGTTTTCTAGTGCTCTACTTTTGGCGTTGTCATAAATCTAGAAATGAACCTCACCGTGAAACTCAGATCAAGTCTAGTGGCTGTAAGATATATCAAGTTGCCCACTAGCTATCTATATAGTGACTCACTGACTGCCTTTGAGTTAGTCTTGACTGAAAGTTTCAGCCCTTTCTCCATAGGTGTAGAGGAGATTTTGCAATCCTCCATCCTGAGCTTATCCAACAAACTCCTGCCATACTTTGCTTGTGAGACAAAAATGTTGCTCCCTGTTTTCTAAACTTCTACACCCAGAAAATAGTGTAGGAGGCCTAGATCTGTCATGTCAAATGCTCTGCTCATGTTGGATTTGATCCATGTAATTGCATCTTTCTCACTAACTATAATAATGACATCATGCACATAAACAATTAGAAGAATGATCTCATTATCGACTCTTTTGACATATAAGTTGGAATCTAAAGGACTCCGCTCGAACCCTTGCTGAACCAAATACCTATCAATCTTGATGTACCATGCCCTCGGTGCCTGTTTCATACCATATAGACCCTTCTTTAGTTTGCAAACTAGATGCTCCTTCCCTGCAACCTGAAACCCCTTTGGTTGGCACATGTATACCATTTCCTTCAAATCTCCATTGAGGAAGGCACTTTTCACGTCCATCTGGTGGACCTTCCAACCTTGTTGTGCTGCCATGGCTAGACCAAGACGAATAGTGCTCATCTTCGTTGTAGGAGAAAAAGTCTCCTCATAGTCAATGCCTTCTCGCTGAGAGAATCCTTTCGCAACTAACTGTGCTTTGTACTTGTCAAGTTTACCATCTACCTTGTACTTGACCTTGTACACCCATTTGCAGCTAATGGGTTTCTTCCCTGATGCAAGAGTTGTGAGATCCCAAGTCTTATTTTTCATCAAACTTTCATGTTCGGCCTCCATGGCCTTTTCCCATTCAGGTCTTCCTTTTGCTTCCTTGAATACCTGCGGCTCATAGATCTCCTGAATATTGGTCATAAGAGCAAAGTTGATTGTGCCAGTCTATTGTTTACTCTTACCTCATGATGATCTTCCCTCGATCATCTCTCCTATCTGAACATCTCTAATGGTGTTGTGCCACCACTTGGGTCTTTTGGAATCCCTGGCTGCCAAGTCAGTATTGCCACCATGACTTGGGCTTCCTGCTTTAGAATGTAGTGATCTGACTGACTTAGGAGACTCATCCTATTCTAACTCCTCATCATCATGCTCAAAATATTTCCCCCCTTCAGGTGGATCTATCAGAATCTTGACACCTGAATCTTCAATGACTTATGGTTGCTCAGTAACTCTGAATGCGGGAAGAGTATGGAAGGGTCCAACCTCCTCATCAACAACAACATCTCAGGTAAATCTCACCTTTTCAGTTTCAACATCAACTAATATGTAAGATTTATGGGTGTCATTGTACCCTGTAAGCATCATCTTCTTACTCTTCAAATCTAACTTGGTTCATTTTGCAGATGGAATCCAAGTGTAAGAAGTAGAACCAAAGACCTTCAAGTGACTTACTTTGGGATTTCTTCCATACCATGCTTTCTCTGGAGTCTTCTTCTTTACTGCCATCATGGGATATCTATTCAGCAAGTACATTGTTGTGAACACTGCCTCTGCCCTGCCTAATATCCACCAATTTGAACAGACCATGGTCCTCCACACCAAGAGCAACGATCTTCTTGGTATTCTTGTCAACGATATAGCACTTGTGATTGCTAAAGTTGACATCCAAGTGAGGAGAGTGCCTCATAATCTGACTAACTAAGAGTATTTAAGCTCCATACCTGACACATAGTGGACGTTGAGAAACATAAGCATCTTTCCTGCGAAGGAAATCTGAACATTCCCCTTGTCGACTATATCACACTCCTCGCCTCCACCGACGATCACTAAGTCTTTGGATGGACTAGGTGTAAAATCTGTGAACCAATCTTTCTGATTGGTGAAATGCCTGGATGTGCCTGAATCAACAAACCAAGCAGATGACTTGGACTGATCTGCTTGTGTATAGGCTATAAAGGCATAGAAGGTTCCCTCCTTCTCCTCTGTGTGCTCTGCAACATGGGCCTTCTGCTGAGACCCTCTGTGGTTGTGCTTCTAATCTAACAACCACTGTCTGCAGTGCTTCTTCATATGGCCAGTCTTGCCACAGTAATGACAAGTGATGGTCTTCAGGATTTTAGTGGCATCCTCATCATTGCCTGGACTAGGTTTCCTTGTCCATTTGCCTTTTCCTTTAGCTTTGGTTACAAAGACCTGCTCTGAACCCTTTGTCTCACTACTACTCCCAAATTGCTTCTTCCATCTGTCCTGCTGCAAGAGCTTATTGGATAACTGTCCAAAATTTAGGTCAATGTCTGTAGCTGTGATGTTCAGGGTCTCAATGAAGTGCTCGTAGGATCCTGGCAAGCTATTCAGTGTGATCACCACCATGTCCTCTTCTACCATCTTCTGACCAATGGCCTCCAACTGCTCTCGGATGTCCTTGATCTTGAGTAAGTGCTCTTGGAGAGAGGCACCCTCACTCATCTTGATCAAGAACAACATATTCTTTAAAAAGAATGCTCAACCCTTATTTGAAATCTCATGGGTCTCTTTCAACTGTTTCCAAATCGTTGCAGCAATCTTCCCATTCTGAACCTCAGGTAGCATCTCATTTGTCATGGACAATTTGATTAGCATCACGACCTCTCTATCTTGGCCATCAAACTTGTCCTGGTCTTTACCTGCAATTCTGGGACGAGGACTTGTGCCTAGAACAACATCTGACAGGCACCGGTACGCAAAAATGGCCAGCATGCGTTGCTTCCAGGTATTGTAGTTCTTCCCAGAGAAATTTTGGTTTCCTTCCAACATGATGTTGGTCAATGTAGCCATAGATGATCATAAATTACTAAACTTAGCAGATAAATAATGGCAAAATATCTGCAATCTGGCTTTTAAAACCAAAAAATCAAATGAACCCAACTTCGGTTGATCCGAAACCCTTTTGTCTCCTTGAGTGTGCTACACTGGTGATCCCTTGATCTGTCACTGCCTGCAGTAGTCCCTAGGTCTTCACGTTCTCCCAGACTTCGTGGCCCTAACCTCGCTCTGATACCATGTAACGTAAATCAAGCACACATAGAAACCAAGATAACTTGAATAAGGTTATCTGTCTTGATTCAATCAATGAAATAAGAGAGCAAATAACTTTCTTATATAGGTTACAATCAAGTAGATTCAAACCACTTTATGAATGTGGTATAAAGTGAAAATATAACCTAAAAGCAAATATCTGACCTAAAAGCAAATAAATTAACCTAAAGCCACTTTGACTTTATTAATGCCTAAGTCTAATTTCTAACTGACCATTATAAACTAATATTTAATTTAACAACCACTGAGTTGGGAAGATCCAAGGATTTTGAATCCTTTGAGTTCATGAAGATTGGATGGTATTTTCCCATTGAAATTGTTGTTGGATAAATCCAACACTTGCAACTTGGTGAAATCTGTGACCCATTGACGGATACCACCCTGGAGATTATTATGACCAAGACATAAGACTCTTAAGCCACTAAAAAATTTGAGATATTGAGGAAGCTCGCTTGTTAATTCATTTTTTCTTAATTCTAATAATTGAAGTTCAGTGCTATGGGCCAAAGATGTAGGGATAGTGCCAGAAAAGTTATTAGAATGAGCAGAGAGAGCTTTCATAGAAAATGGAAAGCCTATGTCCAGAGTTCCACTAAGTTTATTCTCAGACACCTTCAACCTTTTTAAAGCCACACATTTATTTAATGTCAGTGGTATTCTACCTGACAACAAGTTGGTCGTTAGTGTCAAAATCATGAGAGACTTGCAATTTCCTAAAAATTCAGGGATAGTTCCACTCAACTTGTTTTTAGATAAACCCAATTGTTGGAGTTCCACACATTCTCCGATACCTTCAGGATTCATACCTATGAGATTGTTGATATCCAAGTAAATAGTTTGAAGCTTAGTCAAATTGCCAATACCTTCAGGTATATTCCCTGTTAACATGTTCCTACCCAGATGTAGGAAAGTAAACTTACTCAATTTTGAAATGCCTTCTGGTATGCCACCAATGAGCATATCTAAACCAAGATGTAAGAAGGTCATCTGAGTCAATTTTGTAATAGATTCTTTTGGTATGATTCCAATGAAAGTATTTCCACCCAAACTTAGCTTGGCCAACTGAGTCAAACTGGCAATTCCTTCAAGTATGCTACCTGTTAAATTGTTGTTGTGAAAGTAAAGTTCTTCAAGCATACTTAAATTGCCCATACCTAATTAAATTGTTGTTGTGAAAGTAAGTTCTTCAAGCATACTTAAATTGCCCATACCTCGAGGTGTGCTTCCTTTTAGCCTATTTCTACCTAGATTTAGTCTGGTTAACTGACTCAATTTGGTAATGGATTCAGGAATGACATTAGAAAACATATTATAAATCTGAGATAGGAAAGTCAGCTTACTCAAATTGGAAATGGCTTCAGGTAAGCTACCACTCATGTCATTTTCAGCCAGACTCAAGGTGGAAAGGGGGATCTTGAATATACTCATTGGTATGGAGCCCTGAATCTTGTTGGCTCTTGAATCCGTCCATTCAAGATTGTTGCAATTTCCTATTTCAGAAGGGATCATTCCTGAAATATTACCTGGGCCATCAATAGATAGTTGACGAATCTCTCTCAAATTTCCCAACTGAGGTGGTACACTTCCTGACCATCTGTTGTCCCCCAAAAATAAAATCGTCAAGGAAGAGAGGTTTATGAGAAATGGAGGAATGGTACTCTCAAAATTGTTTGTTTGTAGATATAGGTACTTTAATTCCCGCAACAACTCCAATTGAGCTGGAATTCTTCCACTCAAGTTGTTATGAGAAAAGGATATATACGATAGCTGAGTACAATTGCCAAGAGTTGGAGGGATGTGACCACTTAGTGAGTTGCCTTCGAAGTAAAGATAAGATAGATTTCTGAGCAGACCCAAAACTGAAGGGATTGGACCAGTGAGATTGTTGTATCCAATAAACAAGGTTTGCAGAGAACTCAATTGCTCAATGCAGGAGGGATGTGACCACTTAGTGAGTTTCCTTCTAAGTATAAATAAGATAGATTTACCATCAAACCCAAAACTGAAGGGATTGGGCTAGTGATATTGTTGCCTCCAATGGACAACCCTTGGATGGACGTGCAGTTTCTTAGGGGAGTTGGAATACTTCCACTAAGATTATTGTCGGCCAAGCGAAGATGTTCCAACTTGACTAGACTACCAAATTCTGTTGGTATAGTCCCTGTCAGGCTATTTGTTGAAATTCTGATCCATTGAAGGCATGTATAATTACATAGTGATCTTGGAATAGTACCCCAAAGCATATTAAAGCTAAGGTCAAGTATTCCCAACAATTTTAGCTACCCAAGCTTGGGTTGAATTCTTCTTGTCAGATTATTCCCAAAAAGATTGAAGGTGCGTAATAATGAAAGGCTACTGAGAGATGGTGAAAGATTACCTTCTAATCATAAGCCAGGAAGTGTTATGGCAACCACTCTCTTCATGTGCTTTCTGCACCGTATCCCATTCCAGGAGCACACATTATGTGAGTTTTGTGTTGTCTAGTTGAGAAGGGATCCATATGGATCGAACTTGACAACATTTCTGAACGACAAAAGCGCCTCCACGTCCCTTCTGTTGTGAACGTTGATCGATGATGTCAATTCAGTTTTCTCACTATTGATTTGAAGAGAAGTGATCCCACCCAGTATACAGTTGAAGAAATGATGATGGTATAAAGCACGTTCCCCATGAATATGGGAGGAATAATATGGCTTCTTCTTTAAGTACTAATAGTCGTTGCAGTTATAGTATCCAGCGCTATTGTAGGTTCCATGATAAAAAACCAAACAATTTGCATTATCACCATCACTGAAGACACACTAGTTCTCTCTCTTTTCCCGACTTTAAGGGTTATAATGACTCTTGCCTTCTTTATGATCAATATGCGTGAGGGATATATATAGAAACAAGTATGTATAGCATTGGCATGTGCATTACCTGTCGCAAGGTATGAAGTTTGCTGTCAGGTATGAAGTTAAGTTTGATAGCTGAATTTAGTAAGCACCAAGGGTTATCTTAGTTGGTAAGATGTATGCATATTCTCTTTTGTTATGGGGGAGGTCATGAGTTCAAGCTTAGCTAGGGTCTCTAGAATCTTTTTATAGAATAAGAGTTTCATTTGAAAAACCAATCAGCTTGTAAAAAAATGTTTTCCAATAATTAAAAAAAATTAAAAAATTAAATGTAAATCAATGAAATGGAGAAGTTGTGTAAACTATAAGAGGTCTGGACTCATTGAAGGTCGATGCACAACAAGTTGAAAAGTCTAAATGTAAATCAATGAGATGGAGAAATTGCGTAAACTAATCGATTGTGGCGCAATTTGCAGAAATGTGAAGTTGATTGATTGAGGGGCATTATTCCAAACGTTGAACTTGTAAGATGGCCACAAAATTTCAACTCATATTTTCATACCAAACAAGAGGCAAGTGATTTCATGAACAAAGTAGGTAATATGTTAATGGGCAAGCCATTTTATCAACAAAGTAAGTAATATGTTAATAGGTTGTTCATTTTATGAACAAAGTGGGTAATATAAATGAACAAAGTGGGTAATATGTTAATAGGCTAGTCATTTTATCAACAAAGTGGGTATGGGTATGTATATGTTCATTGTAAACCTTTATTACGGACCAAATCTGAAACAAGCGATTTTATGAACAAAGTAGGTATATGTTCATTCTCAAACTTTTGGGTTTCCATTTTCTAATTGGTTAAGTCATTTCTAGATATGTTCATTTTTAGACTTTAATACGGACCAAATCTGAAGCAAGCGATTTTATGAACAAAGTAGGTATAGGTTTATTCTCAAACTTTTGGGCTTCCATTTTCTAATTGGTTAAGTCATTTCTAGATATGCTCATTTTTAGACTTTATTACAGACCAAATATGAAGCAAGTGATTTTATGAACAAAGTAGGTATATGTTCATTCTCAAACTTTTGGGTTTCCATTTTCTAATTGGTTAAGTCATTTCTAGATATGTTCACTGTCAGACTTTATTACGGACCAAATCTGAAGCAAGCGATTTTATGAACAAAGTAGGTATATGTTCATTCTCAAAGTTTTGGGTTTCCATTTAATAATTGGTTAAGTCATTTCTAGATATGTTCATTGTCAAACTTTATTACGGACCAAATCTGAAGCAAGTGATTTTATGAACAAAGTAGGTATATGTTCATTCTCAAACTTTTGGGTTTCCATTTTCTAATTGGTTAAGTCATTTCTAGATATGTTCATTGTCAAATTTTATTACGCACCAAATCTGAAGCAAGCGATTTTATGAACAAAGTAGATATATGTTCATTCTCTAACTTTTGGGTTTCCATTTTCTAATTGGTTAAGTCATTTCTAGATATATTCATTGTCAAACTTTTTTACGCACCAAATTTGAAGCAAGTGATTTTATGAACAAAGTAGGTATGTGTTCATTCTCAAACTTTTGAGTTTCCATTTTCTAATTGGTTAAGTCATTTCTAGATATGTTCATTGTCAAACTTTATTACGCACCAAATTTGAAGCAAGCAATTTTATGAACAAAGTAGGTATATGTTCATTCTCAAAATTTTGGGTTTCCGTTTTCTAATTGGTTAAGTCATTTCTAGATATGTTCATTGTCAAACTTTATTATGCACCAAATCTGAAGCAAGCGATTTTATGAACAAAGTAGGTATATGTTCATTCTCAAACTTTTGGGTTTCCCTTTTTGAATTGGTTAAGTCATTTCTAGATATGTTCATTGTCAAACTTTATTATGGACCAAATAAGAAGAAAGTGATTTTATGAACAAAGTAGGTATATGTTCATTCTAAAGATTTTGGGTTTCCATTTTCTAATTGGTTAAGTCATTTCTAGATATGTTCATTGTCAAACTTTATTACACACCAAATCTGAAGCAAGTGATTTTATGAACAAAGTAGGTATATGTTCATTCTCAAAGTTTTGGGTTTCCATTTTCTAATTGGTTAAGTCATTTCTAGATATGTTCATTGTCAAACTTTATTACGCACCAAATCTGAAGCAAGCGATTTTATGAACAAAGTAGGTATATGTTCATTCTCAAAATTTTGGGTTTCCATTTTCTAATTGGTTAAGTCATTCTAGTTCTATAAATGATAATGATATATATTTTTTTAATTTAAAATTAATTTTGTTTTTTCACGCAAAAAAAAAAGTTTCACTGTTATTCTATTAAGAATCAAGTGAAACTTTCAAATACATATAGATCAATGAATATGATTTTTTTTTTATAATTCGACAAAAGTTTATAACCTTTTCTGTCCATGATCCTATTGTCTTCAATCTAGAAAATGCTTTCTAATACAAAATATGAGAAGTTCATATCATCACAATATCATTAGCTAACAACTAGATCTAGAATATCATATGTGTACTCCTATATTTAGAACAAAAAGTATTTATTTGCATCGACTACAAATCCTTCTATATATTCCTCGAAAAAAAACCATCCAATAGAATAGTCTAGAGCTTTTTTGGAAAGTGAATATGCTTCAAAGTTAAATTTCCTGTGCACATGCACATATTGATCCAATCAAAACAATCTTTTAATCTCCTGATTTTGTCCTTCCAGGCATTTAGATATATCAAATTTAGATTTTCTTTGTCATTTATCCAATCAGTAGCCACTTTCGAATCTCTAGCCACCATCATCCTATTTATGGATAAACTAGATGTGAAGTGTAAGAGACCCCATAATCCCAAGATCTCTGCTTTCATATTATTTCTTTCACCACCAACAAAATGAACTCTGAAGAAGTGATCTGAACCAATTTTAAGAAAAATACCAATACCACATAAACCTCCAACAACTGCACCATCAAAGAACCCTATAGGAGTATCATCAAAATAGACTACATTAAGAAAGTATTCCATTTTGTCATTTTCACAAGACCCTATGAATTCTTTAAATGAAAGAAGGATTTTAGTGACAATTCTGGAATCTTGCCTGGCCAATTCTTAAATAATATTTTATTCTTGTACTTCCAAATGCCCCATAACACCAAAAAAGGAACATGCTGCAACTTTGGATATGTAGTGTACCATTGTAATATATTATCTTATAAAGAAGAGAAGCTCCAAGCTTTCGGCGTCTTCAGATAAATTAGGATATCTTTCCAAATATATTGTGAAGCCTCACAATGCACAAAGAGGTGAGAGGTCATCTCTTTAACTCTAAGATAGATACTACAAGTTGAAGGCCCAATCCCACCCCTTCTCCTATAATTAGCACCAGTAAGAATACAATCCATCAAACAAAGCCACATGAAACAAATAATTTTACCTGGGATATTTACTTTCCAAATATCCTTATACCACCATATATTATCATCCAAGAGATTAATATATGATAAAGATTGATATGCTAAATTGGCAGTTACATAACCCTTCGCTCTATTCCATGACCATACAAGCTTATCTCTTGAATTATTAAGAGAGATTCCATTGCTTTGCAACATAATGAGAAATTTATTCCACTCTGTAGCCATCTCGCCCAACAAACCAAGGTGATTAGCCTCAAGACAACATTGATTAGTTCTAGCACCATTTGGAATAGCCGCCTATGCTAAAGAGAATATATGCACATTATTTAGATGATGTATTAGAGGACCTGAGAGACTGAAAGATGTATTACCTCCAATAAAAATATCTAACCCAAGAATGACCTATTTTCCACATCCTATCGACCAAGCCAGCCACCGCTTAATAAGAGGTAGAGATTTCATGAAATTTTTCCAAATAATAGAGGTTACCGGGAACTTCCATTCATTTTTGCACAACCAAGAAGTCAAGTTGATACCTTTAAGGTATTTATTTTTTAGCACCGAATTCCATAATCCTTTTCCAAATATCCCTCTCAAGAATGACTTGGCAGCTAAAGATTGAGCAAACCAATATAGATTACGAATACTCCAACCACTATATTCCTTTGGCTTAACAATGTTTTTCCATTTGGTTAAGTGGAAACCTGTATATTTTCTAGCACCTCTCCAAATAAATTTAGCAATGAGTTGTTGGATCCTGTTGAGCATGGAGGAAGGAATATTAACAAGACTAAGTCAGTACATAGGAAGGCTTTGTAAGACAACTTTTTCTAAAATAAGCCTTCCTCCCATGGAGAGCCAATGGAAGGACCAGTTTCCAATTCTCTTCTCAACTTTTTGAATCATCTATTTCCAATCTTCCACTCTGTAATTGTTAGGTTTTAAATTAAAACTCAAGTATTTCATACCTTCGTTAATATGATTAATCTTTATATTAAATGTTGACAGTAACTTTTTCTCCAGAATTGAATCAATATTTTGTGCAAGGAAGCACGATTTATGGAAATTAACATCCATACCTGTGTCTAGATAGAATTTTGTTAAAATAGATTGAAACGTCACCCAATCCTCGAAATTTCCAGTGCCTAAGATGAGAACATCGTGGACAAAGAAAAGATGAGAGATGATAGTCTTAGTAGCAACTTTGATGCCATGAAATGTCCTTGCTTCCACAACCTTTTTCATTAGTCTACTAAAACACTCGACAACCAAAAGGAACAACAATGGGGAGAGAGGGAACCCCTGGCTTAAACCTCGATAGCTCTTAAAGAATTTCATAAGGGAGCCATTTATCAAAAATGTCATGTTTACATTTGTTACACAAGCCATAATCCATTGGGCAACCTCCCATTTTAATCCAATCTGAATTAGTAATAACTGCAGAAATTGCCATCTCACTTTGTCATATGCCCTCTTTAAGTCCAAATTAAATACAATTTAACTTAACTTCTTTGACCTAGCAGTGTGTAAACACTCTTGGGATATCCCCACAGCATCATAAATCAATCTATATTTAAGGAAGCCAAATTGTTCGGAGGAGATGCATGAGGCTAGTTTGTCTTTCAGTCGGGAGGAAATGACCTTAGATAAGACTTTAGAAACAAAATTACATAGGGATATAGGCTTGAAATCATGGAAGGATTCTGGATTTCTCACCTTAGGAATTAGGGTGAAAAAAAGTAGCATTGAGAGCACCCAGAATATGGCCTGAACATCTAGATTTCATCCATCCGGGCCATCCGGGCCAGGGATTTCATCCTTTGGCATTCTACTAGCAATTTCCTCAACTTCCTCTAATGTGACTGGTTTACCTATCTCATCGCTTTCTACATCATTGAAGAACCTGGGCACATCCTTGAGTACCTTAATCTGATTGCAAGTGTCCTCTGCCTCTATTGCACTGAACTAGTATTTGAAATGTTTATATGCAATCTCCTTAATATCTTTTCTTGTAGATTTGTAGTTTCATTCCTCGTCAGCTATATCCCAAATTGTATTTTGACATCTTCTTTTAGAAGCAAATTTATGAAAGAATTTTGTATTTTTGTCACTCTTTTCAATCCAAATCACCTGACTTCTGAGCCTCCATGTTGATTCTTTCATTTCTAGAATCGTATCCTTCCTTTGTTTAAGGGACTTGAGGAGGTTTGACTCTTTTTGCTCAAATACCTGAGATGAACAATTCTCGAAAATCTCTGACATATTTTGTTCAATGTGAAGAAGTTATGAGTGGAGTTGTTTCTTTTTATTTGACTTCCAAAGAACAACAACTTATTTTAAGTTTCTCAATTTTGCACACAACAGATGGATAGAGTATATATCCGACCAATTTTCCATAGATCACCAAGTATTCCTAATAAGGGATGTAAAATCTGGATCAGATATCCAAGTGCTATTGAATTTAAAGGGAGGGGCAACTTTAAGACAAAACTTCTCAATTTGTAGGTAGATCAAATTATGATCAGATATGGTGGAGTTTATAATCTAGGTTCTTGTTTTACAATGATTGTTGAGGAGGGTTTCATCAATGAGGAACCAGTCTAATCTTTTTGAGATACTTGTTGCTCCAGCTCTGCCATTCCTCCATGTAGGAGCCCTTTGGATCGATTGGAGGTCCACTAACCTAGTTTGTAGGATATTAGAAAAGTAGTCTTCAAGAGGGTAATTTCTAGCTATGTTACCCCACACCTCCCGGCCAGAAAGAGTAAAATTAAGATAGCCCCCAACTATGAGGCCATCTTCACTCAACAACCGAGACTCAAAAAGGGGCTGCCAAAAAAATTTCCCCTTCTTTGTATGGTGCATATAACAATTGAGAAGTTTCACCTTTTCAGCAGAATGTTTGAATATGCCCTCCAGATATATACCTGCATTGGTGCCAAATGCACACAACTCAGCAAATGAAGGGTTCCACCCAGCCAATAAATCACCCAAACAACCATTTGGGTCGAGAGCGACATATTTGCACATTGGAAGACACTGAAGAAAACAAACTTTATCCTTCTCACCATCCACTAAGGTTTCTTGAAGGAAGACAATATCAGGATTAACCTGCTTCAGAAGAATTTTGAGGGATGCAATTTTGGTGGGTCCCCCAAACCCATGAAGATTGAAAGAAAAGATTATCATAAGGGAATGATTGAGGTCAGTTGGCTTTCTCTAAGGGATGAGATATGAGCTCTATTAGAATATGAATGCAAAGAGATAGGGAGAATAGGATCTAGAGAACAATTGGGTTCTACAATAATAGGGGATAACACTCCAAACTATGCCAAGCCGCCTTCAACAACCCCAAGGGGTTTCTTTAACAGACCAGATGAATATTTCCTACCTAATCCCACGGGTCGAGCCAAAAACTCCACGTCATGTCTGCTATGGCCGCCACACCGCGGAAACCCTATGACCTAGCTATAATGCGAAAACCCTAGCCCTCATTATGAGCTTAGTTTCTTCAAATTTAAAATTAATTTTATGTGGAATATGGTTAGCTTTAATTATTATTGTGGATTAATAATCGACAAGCGCTACAT
>SNQJ01S0025022.1:27972-40360 GCA_010110895.2 Picea sitchensis
ATCTTGTGTTCTTTGTGTTCATTGTGGTGATGACTTGTTGATGATATATTTCTGATATATGTTGCTGATATGTGCTCACATCTAACTAGTTATAAATGACAGCAATGGGTAATGAATAAATGTTGAATGCTAATTGATGAGTTTTTTTACAAGAGGGAAGTTGTGGGAAAAAGAGCCCCACACTCATTCACCCCCCCTCTAAGTGTGGTAGGTGTGTCCAACATTGTAGGATGTTAGTTTGAGTTGGCACATGTGACATAGTCTTTCCTATTGTCTATGAACCATTAGCCTGGTTAGGAATCCATTTACCCAAGTGGAGTTTAGTCCCAACTCAGGGGTGACCCACTGTTGAGAGTGACGAGCAATGTGGTCTAAGGTTGGGAGGTTCTTGGAAGGTCTGCACGCAGTTGGTGAAATTCTTACCAAGATAAGTGTAAATTGTGTGATAAATTTACATGTTGCATTATTAATTACGTGTTTAATTTGATGGGTTTATCCTATGTGTAGTTATAATTGTCTTTATATTTATGGGTATTGCATGTATATGCTGTATGAATATATTTACTTTTATTTCAGTATGAATCCATGCATTTACAGTATGTATTTTTTTATTTACGTTTTATATATAAAGTTCTGCAAGAATTCTGTGTGTATATGTTTTAATTGCATGTAGTTCAAAATTTTTATGTGACATAGCTCAGTTGGATACTGGGTATGTTACAGTATGTTGAGCAGATAATGAAATCATTTTATGGAGTAGCATGGCCCGACATGGGTGGTCGGGGATGTTACATCAATCCTCCTACTTTGATTTTTGATCCCTGTATGTTATCTACCTGAAGTCATAAAGTATAATTTAGGTAACTCCATCTCTTCTATGATATCCTACCCTTATCTGTATGTCACCCCATCTATTTTTCTCTTCTTCTTCATCCATCTCCATCATAGACTACCAGGAGGGAATGGATTGATGGAGGAGTATGGATATTTGAATGTAAGTCCTATCCAATTAAGATTCATTATCTTGAGGTTATGGTATCAATGTATAGGCTGACCTTGAAGAAAGAAATTTTCAAATTATATGGAAAGTGAGGCTCCATATTTCTCAGGTAAGTGGAATGTCCTCCCACTTGTTTTGGAAAAGCTTCATCGATTTATCTTTTGATTTCTTCACCATGACTTCACAATGTGTAATTCCCCCCTTCGACTTCTCCTCAAGCATGTTCACTAAATCTATGTTAGAATTCAACCTTGCATGGTTTTTGAGTATTTCTTTAGGCTTAGTGGTTTTAGACATCACCTAAAGGGTGTTATTCAACTATTTATTCTTGTATCTTTGTGCCTCAACAACCATTTTCTCCTCATGTTTTGCGTAGGAGAAAAATGCCCTGATTTGGATATCCCCCACATAGAGACCAGGGGACCATTTGCAAGGGTAATGCATCACAAAATTGTGGAGATAGAACTCATAGAGATTATTTTTATCTTCTTCACTGCATCATTGATATGCCTATGTGAACTCTTTTTGAGTGTCCAACTCATGAGGGAGGATATTGGAAATTTGTCTCACTTGATGCTTGAGCCTTTGCTCTTTCAAAAAAAAGGTGTATGTTCTTGCAGGAGGCCTTCAAGAGAGCATGTCCTTTTCCAATTCAATGGTATTATGGGAAATTTCTTCTAGTTCCTCAATTTTATCCACTTTATCTTCAACCTCCCTTCTTTGTTTTTCCAATGTTGTTTTTAAATCCTCGTTCTCATTCTCTAGTTGTTTTCTATCCTCCAAATGTTACATTTTAAATATTTAGAACTTTTCCTATAATTCCACAATATGCTTCCCAGTTGTGGTTAAAGTTTACCATAGTTGTAATTTATAACTTCATTTTGTCTTCTGCCACTATCTTCCACCTTAGAGATTTTTCCGTAGCTTCTTCCAATTGGACAATGGGGTCCTTTATGTTAGGCTTATTATTCTTAGCACGAGTTCCCCATGGGATTCTCCCAAATCCTTTGTTGGGATAGAAGGTATGTCCTCTTCAATGTCTATGGTAGGTGTGTGTTCAATAATAGAAAACTTATTTGTTACTTGGGACATATTCCTTTCCCTTGTGGCTCTACTTTGTTTCCCTCCCTATGGGTTGCCTATAGTAATTTTTAGGGGACTTCTATATGGTGTGCCCATATGGACCAAACTAGTAGCAACGTCCTTGTTATTCTCCTATTTTCTAGTAGACACTTATTTTTCTTCCTCCTTTATGTTTGTATTCTCGTGTGTTCTAATATTTTTCTCATACATGACTTGCCTCCAATATTTGTCTTCTTCCTAGATTCTATTGGGCTATCTCTTGGTTTAGATTAGTTTGTAGGGAAAATAATTCTTCTTTTCTAATGGTTAATAACTTATCCCAGGTGATTTTGCAACTTTGTCCATCCAATGTATCATGTACAATTAGCTTGATAATCCCATGATGGGCCAATGCATCCACCTTTCCTACCTACACTTTAGAACTCATTTCTCTTAGAGATTGTAAAAAATAATAAGGAATGCTCAAGTTCTTTTCAGGTATGTTGATAGAAAATGTCTTCGATGATGTAAAAAATTGAAGTGAAATGCATAGACCATGCTATTCCTTCTGTCACAAGTTATGTATTTCATTATGTGCAAGACCACCTCATCTCTCGATGAGGGAAAATTCTCTCTCTTAAAACCATTCTTGTTCTCTTCCATTGTTTCATAGGACCCAAGGAAGATCCTTTTTGAATATAAGGCTAGTTTAATTTTCTCTGTTTCCCATGGAAATCCCATAGGGATTCTTGTAACTATCACCAACATAGGTTCATTGATTTGGATTTGTAAGCCCTTAACTATGGTCATGTATTCTTGTTCCTCCAAGTTTTGGAAATTATGTGCAAATTCAAGGGAAATTCCATCATCAAACACTTGATGCCTATTGAAGTATTCCAACCAATTAGATTTTTGGAATGCGCCATTCACTTTAGGATTGGCATACAATTTAGAAGGGTTTGTAGGTTCCATTCTATTAAATCTAGATACCATCTTAGTATTTGATTAATATTCTTTGCTAGATGTTGTCTTTTTACCCGGGGTCTACCCCACTCTACTTATTCTTTTGATAATATAAGAAAGAATCTCGTGCCTATTATTATTCTATCTCTGAGATTAATTCATTCCTCTATCCTCAATTGTGGTGTTGGTATTTTAATTGGTCTTTTCTTTATTTTTACATTTCTCCATGCAATTCTTCGTTGTTATGCTTCTTGAGATTTTTCAACAATTCAATGTTTCTCCAGTATACCAAAAATTAGATTGTTGAAACTTATACTTTTTACTTTAGCTTGATGTTAACTTGGGTTCTGAAAATATTTAGACTCTTGAATAGAATCAATCACTTTGCTTCAATCATATTAGGGTGCTAGGATTTGAGTTTTGGAAACTCAGAATTACACTGTTTACCTTCTCTTGACGTTAAATTTGGCTCTATCAATACTTAAAATCATTGACAAACTCAAACTGTCTACAATCATCCCAAGGGTTTAGGCTTTGAGCTTTGGAAACTCAGGCATGAACAACAACCCTATGGCTACTGTGCATGCTGATTTGGCATGCACATCAGCCCTATGGCTGTTGTGGATGCCAATTTGAGTTTTCTCGATGACCTTATACTTGCTATGATTGCATTCTTGACTTGACATGACCTCCCCATCTTTTATATTTTGATAGCTGAAGTCATCATGGAAACACTAAGTTGCTTCCCCCCCCCCACCTTAGATATCAATGACCACATTGACATGAGTTAGGGTTGTGATAGAGTGAAATTAAGGTGATTGAGAGGTAGATTACCATGGAATTTCATGCATATCTAAATCATAATTTCTCAAGAAAAAGTAGATGTGATGTACCTTGCTTTTGATGGAATTTCTAATTTGGAAGAAATTTACTTTGATGTGTGAAGACTTGCATGTTGATTTGATGAATGTTGTGATCATTCACATGATGCTTGATTGTCTTTTGTGATACTGTGTTTGATAAGGTTAATGTATGTACATAATGTTACACTGTCATGTCCTTGTATCTAGTCCTTGAGAATTTTTCTTTCCCTTTTGTGTTGTAAGTTTTATATTTTATATTCATGGATTTTTAACTTGTTTTTTTTTGTAGTCCTTTATGGCAGTGAATGGCCATGGTAGGTCATGAACTCTAAATTCATTATTGTTCTTTTCTTCCCCTACATACCATGGAATAATCAAATGATCAATGCATAATGATGATGATCTATTGAGCTTAAATGTGGTCTCCTTGAAGATCTAATATATCAATGTCTTCTATAGTTTCGAACTGCAAGACTAGATATTGACGACCAATGCCATGGTAATATGTACAACATGGTGAGTACATATTGAAATTCAAAACTTGGTTCAAGAGCTCGATTGCACATAAATATTTCCATGGTGAGATTGCTTTATTGAGCTTTATGAGAAGAGGCATCAAGAAAATTTCTTCAGTCAAGGAAATATATGTGAAGGAAAGGCATGGAAAGGATAGACATGGCATGTCAAGGCAAGGAAAGGCATGTCATTTCAAGACAAGGAATGTCAATGCACGGTATGGCATGCCAAGGCAAGGCAAGGCAAGGCTAGGCATAGCATTTTTTATGATCTTTACTAACGTTTATTAGAATTGTTGAATGTTTTACATCCTTGGAATGACATCTTAGTTGTAACTTATTTGACATTATATTATCATATGTGCACTTTGGTATGATGTAATATGATTATCGTTTCATTTAATATGTTGTAATATTATATATATGTATATAACACATAAATTAATTATTGCATGAAATAACTAATAACTTTTCATTCTAAATGTTGTTTTTGCAGAACAAGGATCTTCCAAAAGATTCAGATCATCCTAAAGAAATAGATCCAGATCATGATGTTGGGTCTAATGTTGAGATGGAATATGATGCTCATGATGATGACATAGATACAGATGACAATGATGCCATTTCTGATGCATATGATGACGATGATGATCATGATGATCATGATCACAATGGTGATGATGATGTTGAGGCAGTTGCTGGTAGCAGCCAATGACATTCATGATCATATAGACTCCATCATGGATAATTTTTGATATATTGTTATAATGCCTCTTTTCATGGTTACTATCATATGTAGCATTTTCATGGCCTCTTGTACCATATTATTGGGTTGCATAATTTTGACATGTTTCATGTTGACTTATATCGTTTGGACATGATGTATCATATTGACTTGTATCATTTTGTCTTACATAATTTATCATTTTTATTTATATCATTTCTACATGATGTATCATTTTGACTTATGTCGACTGTTGGACATGTATCATTTTCATATGATATTGATCTACTGACATATATATTTGAATTTCACTTGTTTTAGTTATATATGATGATGATCTTATCAATATTGACTCGTCAATTTTTATATATTGAAAGTGGTTGATGATTTTTGGATGCATATTTATTACGTATGATGGTTTTGATTTACTGTTCATGATGGATGTTGTCAAATTCACTTAAATTATAGATATTTGACTCACTTGTTTTAATTATAGATGATGATCATGTTATAATAATTATCTTGTTATTCTATATATACTGGATGTTGTAGATTCTATTTTGATGGAGATTTAATAAGTATAATGATGTTAATTTGTATGGATGTACGTTTCCCTAAAAAATTCTTTATAAATGTTATCCTATAAAATATTTCAAATGCGTCTATATGACTAGCTTACTGTATAATCATATAAGTTATTTAAGAGACATGATATATTTAACTAATTAAATTGAAATAAAACATATTAAATTAATAATTCTATTAAAAACAAGAAGCATTGTTGGAAGCAAGAAAGGAAGAAACAATGGAAGCCAAATTGGAAGCCACACCAGAAGAAAAACTGGAAGCAAAACTGGAACCCAAACTGGAACCCAAATTGGAACCCAAATCAAAAGCAAAATGAGAAGCAAAACTAGAAGAAAAACTAGATGTAAAACTGGAAGCCAAACCAAAAGCCAAACTGGAAGCAAAACTGGAAGCCATATCAAAAGAAAAACTAGAAGCCAAACCATAAGCCAAACTAGAAGCCATATTAGAAGAAAAACTGGAATCCAAACCAGAAGCCAAAATGGAAGGCATAACAAAAGAAAAACTAGAAGCAACACCTGGTGCTATTCCTGGCGCCAAACTGGAAGAAAAAATTGAAGCCATATCATAAGCAAAACTGGACATATAAAGAGACGCCAAAACATATGCAAAAATGGAAGCAAAATTGGAAGGCATATGAGAAGTAAAACTGGAAGAAACACTTGGTGCTATACCTGGCGCTAATCCTGTCATTGTTCCTAGTGCTATACTTGGCATTAATCCCGGCGCTATTCTTGGCGCTAATCCTAGCATTGTTCCTGGTGCTAAACCTGGCGCTAATCCTGGCGTTGTTCCTAGTGATAAACCTGGCGCTATTCCTAGTGCTATTCCTGGTGCTATTCCTGGTGTTAAATCTGGTGCTAATTCCAACATTAAATTTGGTGTTGTGCCTAGTTTTGTGCCAGAAAAGGTGTCCGATTCATGGAGTAAAATACACTAAATTCCAACGTTATTTTAGGCGCTAATTTATTGTTCTGTTGTAGTGATCGACTGGAACAATGGATGTCTCCCTCTGAACTGCTAAAGGGGGAGAAGGTATTGTTTCTTCCTTATTCTCAAATAGTTTGACTCCCTATGAGTCAAGTGGCTCCCTCTGAATTATGAAGGATAGACATCTTTCTTTTTCTGTGTTGCTAACCTTAGTCTACAATTATGCTTAATCTTACTTTTGGTCCTCCTGAGAAAATTCAGAAGAAGAAAGCATCATATTTCATATATTCATCTCTTTGAGGTGGGTCTGGATCAATATCAATAGTGGAGGCATGTTTTCTTCCTCTCTTCTCGGTAGGAAAATTTCTTGTAAAGTGTCCATACTTGTCACATCTGAAACATTGGATATTTGATTTGTCTTTTCTATGATCATAACTTGAAGCTGATGAAGTCTTATCACCTTTGAATGCTTGAATGACGCTTCTTCTATTTATTTACCCTTTCTTTCTATGAAAGGAAAGAACATGATTGTCATCATGAGGGGAGTCTTCCACTCCTCTGTCTATAAGTATGATTTCCTCTTGGGTACAGTCTGTCCATAGACGATCAAAAGTAGGTAGTTCTGCTCTACCATTGATACTTTGAAGAAATGGTTCCTAATGTATTGGAAGGGCATTGAGAGTGGTCAAAACAAGTTCTCTATCTGATATGATTTCTCCAATGGCACCTAGATGATCTCTGATCTCTGAAATCTTCATGAAGAAGGTAGCAACGGTGTCAGCTTTTGTCATCTTGATATTTTGAAGCTGGCCCTTCAATGTAAGATCTTTGAGAGTGTTTTTACTCTCAAACATATTATTCAATGCTTCATACATCTCACGAGTTGTCTTCAGGTTGACAATACGAGGTAGGAGATGATCTCTCACTGAATAGGTGATTATCTTCCTTGCCTTGACGTCATCTTCCTTCCATTCCTCTTTGTCTTCATCGGTAGATGTTTCTGGTAAAGCCTTTTGTATCATACACAATAGTTCATCCTATTCCAGGGTGATCTGTAGTCTTGAATTCTAGGAACCGAAGTTTCTTGATCCATCAAACCTATCTTCCACCAAGGTTCTGTTCCTCATGGTTTGCAAATTCTTCCACAAACCCTCATCAATTATTCTAGGAAACCTAAAGGCTAAGATGGGCTAGCAATATTAGGTTTCTTTGGTCTTATGACTGCCAACAATAATCCTTGAAGGTCATAAGAACATTGGTAAGATGAAAAACTTCTTCAATGAGCTGCAGAAACCCTAAAACCGAAATTTCTACAGAAAATTGTGAAACCCTAGAAACTCTAGGGCCAAAAATCCAAAATCTCGGAAATGCAATCTGAAGGTTGTTGGAGGTGCGTCGAAGGAGGTTGTACACTCCTATGAAATTTTTATCCCCAATGCTCAAGTATAAAGCGCTGAAACCGCCAAATAAGAGAGGGTCGTACCTTTTTTTGGAAACCCTAGGAGGGTCGTACCCTTTTTTGGAAACCCTAGGAGGGTCGTATGGTTCTGTAGAAGAGAGAGGATGGCTTGCTTGAAGCTTGTGCAATGGCTTCTTCAAGACCTATTCTCTAATACCATGTTGAATTTTCACTATGCTAGGCTCAAGCATGAGGTTTATTTCATTTAGCATGTACTTGAACCATAAACAAATGCAACTACACCATACACAAGTGCTACAATAGCCAAGATCACAAAAAGAATTACCATGCAAAAGAACACAAGAAATATCTTGGGAAACCCTTCTACTCAAGGGAAGAAAACCCAACAATACTTTGCTATATTATCAAGATAATATCCCCCAACCATAAAACCCTAATGCACACAAGAGGGTGCTCTACAACTTTGAAACTTGTGCCCAAAAGAGGTGCGCACTTCAACCTTAAAATTTTCTTGTTAAAATTCTGAAATTACATGTGTGAGTGTGTTTCCTCAATGGGGAAATCACTGTTATTTATACAAGTCCAAACACAACAATAGGTGTGTATGTTGGCACAACAGGGCTGACCTCAATAACTCAAAAATATAATTAATTATAACAATAAACCTTAATTATCTTTCACATATGGTGGGGATGACTTGTACCCTTTACATCACAATTAGGGTTACAAGTAAATCTTACACTTAGACAATATAGCAAGGGATCCACACATCCACTTGTACTCAGCCACAGGGACGTCATACTCAACAGATCTCTATCTCAACTGAGTCCACAGGAGAATCATCTGGAGTACCACATCGAATCAACTCTCTACACATAGGAGAACGATACACCCATCACATGGGAACACTCGACCACTGGGGGACAAATCAACTCTCACATAGAGGAGAACTATGCACCCCATCACATGGGCATGCCCAACACTGGTCTCTCTCACAGGTTGACTCAACCCAGTCACAGAGGAGAACGTATCTTGGAGGATGTCTCACGACCTTGCAATAATCAACAACTTTTAGGAAACGATTCCTTTTAGGCTCTCTTTTTATTAACAACAACTTCCTTCACATCTTTGGTAGCTCGTGGCTTTACTCTTTCACATGGGAGACTTCTGCATGTAGGCTACAAATGTTGGGATCTCTATGACCAACACCAAGAATACGACCCCAAGTTTAGTGGCATTCATTTAGATCAAATCCACACTTCAATATTAGAAACAATTGAAGGATCAGGGAGCTCAAAGAAACACTCATTCACATCAAACAAGAATGCCTCTAAGGATCGAAATCAAGTGCCAACTTGCGTAAAGGTCGGGAAGTGGATTATAGTGGTTGTAGATGATATAATAATTTGCGTTTTCAACTATAAGACCATGGATAAGGTTAAATCATTTGAAGCACACACTAATTATATTAGGTGTGTGGAAGTTCATCCAACCCTTCCGTATGTACTCTTATCATCAGATCACATGCTAATCGAGATTTGGCAACTCAATTTCAGATGCAATGTCTCCTACAATGATCTCTCTAACAACAACAACTACCAATTACAAACAATAAATTGATTCTCAACAAATAATTCCTCTTGCAAACAATAAATCGCTCCTCATGGATCTACACTCTGAATATGCAGGCCACAACTCCTCTTTGGATAGATTACACCCAGAATAATCAACAATTTGGCTTCTCTGACAACTCTCTACACTTGACAACATTCTAATTTCAACGCTTCAGTATCATCACAACCCTCAACTGAGTGTTGAAAACGTGCCAACTAATTTCCCATGCAGATGCATGCACACAACATTATCTAAAAATAGAATGTGCATGCATGCACACTACAGTGAACAATTTGTGTAACTGGTGGATCATATTGTAATAAGTTTGTATAACTGCTTGATAGATGTTATATATATACGAGCATACCCATAGAGGTGAGGTGAGCAGTGAGGACTGTAGTGTAGCACAATGTGTGAAGAGAGGAGATGATGGTTGTATGCATGTGATTGTCTATTGTAATTAGCACTTGATCAATAAGAATATCGATTACCATTTCCTCGTGGATGTTTCCCTTGTGAAGGGTTTTACCACATAAATCACTGTGTCAATTGTGTGATTGTTGTTGTGTCTGGTTTGTTCTTGGTTTTCCATTAATCTGTGTCTGTGTTTATGCTCCCACTACCCAACAAGTGGTATCAGAGCAGGTTAATCGAGATGAGAAAATTTGTGTAAGTTCAAGAGAGCCATTGGATGAGATCTTGCGTACAGAAGAAAGAGCATCCAATTTCATGTTGTGAGGGAGAGTTTCTATGAACACCATCATGAGGAGATCTGTGTGCCGAGTGGAAGAGGGCGATAGTTTCTTGTCTATTGCGAGCCAACCATGTCAAGGGGGGTGATAATTCACTCGTAAACTTCATGTGAAGTCGAACTGCCAAGAACATCACGCCCTACATATTTTGAGAGGCATGATAGACCTAATTCAGAGCTCATCGCTCTTTGAGGTATATAGGATGAGCGATACAGGTAGATCATCACTCTTTACAACCCAAGGAAGGCGTGATATGCATGGATAATTCTTAGATCACCGCTGACAACGTTTTATGGAGGGAGTGATACCCGTGGTGAGTCTTGGTATGATTCAGGAGATTTGGACAAGAGGAGCCCTACCTCACGTTATGTCTTACAAGAATGAAAGGATCTATTGGATAAGTTTGGACAAGTACGAGATGAGGTGTTATGTGGTGGTCGAAGTGTTGTGCATTTGACTAACAGTTTAGCGTATCAAAATGTGACAATGCATCATGTTATATGACATGTTATTGAAGGAGGAAGAATGGTCCATATTGGAGAAAATCATGCAGACATGTTCATGGAGGTGTGATGGTGTTTGGCTTCTCTTGGCTTGCAAGAAAGGTGATGGATAATTTTGGGCATGATTTATCAGGTAAATTATTGTAAAGGTGGAGATTGTTGAAAACATGACAACTAATTTCCCATGTGGATGCATTCACACAACATTAGCTAAAAATAGAGAGGAGAGGATGGTTGTATGCCTCTGATTGGCTATTGTAATTCTCCCTTGATCAATAAGAATATTGATTATCATTGCCCCGTGGATGTTTCCCTTGTGAAGGGTTTTACCGCGTAAATCATTGTGTCAATTATGTGATCGTTGTTGCATTTAGTTTGTTCTTGGTTTGCCATTAATATGTGTCTGTGTTTATGCTTCTGTCCAACACCGAGCTCTGATACCAAATCAGAAAATGCATCAATAAAACAAAAATGCAACGATGAACCTCACATGAAGAGATGAGACAAATTGTCTCACTCACACACTCTGTTTATTTTCTTGAAAAACAGATCACATTATAGAGGAATTCTGGGTTAACACAGAATACAAACATAGGCCCTAGGAATCCACAACAAAAATATGCAACATTCAAATTGTGATCTTATCCTTGGTGGGATTTTTCATATAGATCAATGGAGTTTTCTAAGGATCAATCTGTCTCATTGAAGTCAAATGAAAAAAGAGCTCTCCTCATGGGTTTGGGCATATTAGTTATAGAGCTTCCATGAGAGCATATTTGAAAAGAACTCACACACCATCTAAGCTACAATCATAACCGTTCACAATGCAAATGGTTTTTATCATCTTAAATTAAAATAAAAAGAAGAAGATTTTTTTTCAAATCGTGCCCAGCAAGGGTCAATTCTTACACTAAGCTTGCCAAACTAAACATAGACCAACAATAACATTCTATGTCATGGGGACGTTTACTAATTGCTTATTTCATGGGGTCAGATCAGTAGAAACCCCCAAACTAGTAGAAATCCCCACGACTTGACATCGGTACTCAAAACTCCCCATCAAGAAAACAATATCGAAACCCTTTAATGTCAATTTATCAATAAACCGATTACTAAAACAATTTGAACAATATTGAGAAGTTTGCATGGCAGGCCCTGGCCTTGATCACGATGTAGTCATTCTTGTCGATGGTGTCGACCTGCTGAGTGAATGTTTTGGAGGCTTCTCTATCAACCTTGGTCTTGAATTGGTGATCATTGTCCGACATTTCTCCCCTTCCTCTTCTAAATAAGAACGCACCTAATTCTCAGCCAAAACCAGACCAGACGAGACACCCACTGCCACACCACAAATAGAGACACAGCCCCCTGCCTTCTACAATTTAAGCACTCCCGCTGGAGACTTCAAACCCTACCCTCTAAACCCTCGATGGAGGCCGTTGCTTCGTCCAGAA
>SNQJ01S0025022.1:40410-64294 GCA_010110895.2 Picea sitchensis
TCTAAATCATAATTTCTTAAGAAAAAGTAGATGTGATGTACCTTGTTTTTGATGGAATTTCTAATTTGGAAGAAATTTACTTTAATGTGTGAAGACTTGCATGTTGCTTTGATGAATGTTGTGATCATTCACATGATGCTTGATTGTCTTTTGTGATACTTTGTTTGAGAAGGTTAATGTATGTACATAATGTTACACTGTCATGTCCTTGTATATAGTCCTTGAGAATTTTTCTTTCCCTTTTGTGTTATAAGTTTTATATTTTATATTCATGGATTTTTAACTTGTTTTTTTTTGTAGTCCTTTATGGCAGTGAATGGCCATGGTAGGTCATGAACTATAAATTCATTATTGTTATTTTCTTCCCCTACATACCATGGAATAATATCAAATGATCAATGCATAATGATGATGATCTATTGAGCTTAAATGTGGTCTCCTTGAAGATCTAATATATCAATGTCTTCTATAGATTCGAACTGCAAGACTAGATCTTGACAACCAATGCCATGGTAAGATGTACAACCTGGTGAGTACATATTGAAATTCAAAACTTGGTTCAAGAGCTCGATTGCACAAAAATATTTCCATGGTGAGATTGCTTTATTGAGCTTTATGAGAAGAGGCATCAAGAAAATTTCTTTAGTCAAGGAAAGATATGTGAAGGAAAGGCATGGCAAGGATAGACATGGCATTTCAAGGCAAGGCATGGTATGTCAAGGCAAGGCAAGGCATATCATGTCAAGACAAGGCATGTCAATGCAAGGCATGGCATGTCAAGGCAAGGCAAGCCAAGGCTAGGCATATAATTTTTTTATGATCTTTACTAACGTTTATTAGAATTGTTGAATGTTTTACATCATTGGAATGACATCTTAGTTGTAACTTATTTGACATTATATTATCATATGTGAACTTTGGTATGATGTAATATGATTATCGTTTCATTTAATATGTTGTAATATTATATATATAACACATAAATTAATTATTGCATGAAATAACTAATAAATTTTCATTCTAAATGTTGTTTTTGCAGAACAAGGATCTTCCAAAAGATTCAGATCATCCTAAAGAAATAGATCCAGATCATGATGTTGGGTCTGATGATGAGATGGAATATGATTCTCATGATGATGACATAGATACAGATGACAACGATGCCATTTCTGATGTAGATGACGATGATGACGATCATGATGATCATGATCACAATGGTGATGATGATGTTGAGGTAGTTGCTGGTAGCAGCCAATGACATTCATGATCATATAGACTCCATCATGGATCATTTTTGATATACTGTTATAATGCCTCTTTTCATGGTTACTATCATATGTAGCATTTTCACGGCCTCTAGTACCATATTATTGGGTTGCATCATTTTGACATGTTTCATGTTGACTTATATCGTTTGGACATGATGTATCATATTGACTTGTATCATTTTGTCTTACATAATTTATCATTTTTTATTTATATCATTTCTACATGATGTATCATTTTGACTTATGTCGACTGTTGGATATGTATCATTTTCATATGATATTGATCTACTGACATATATATTTGAATTTCACTTGTTTTAGTTATATATGATGATGATCTTATCAATAATGACTTGTCAATTTTTATATATTGAAAGTGGTTGATGATTTTTGGATGCATATTTATTACGTATGATGGTTTTGATTTACTGTTCATGATGGATGTTGTCAAATTCACTTAAATTATAGATATTTGACTCACTTGTTTTAATTATAGATGATGATCATGTTATAATAATTATCTTGTTATTCTATATATACTGGATGTTGTAGATTCTATTTTGATGGAGATTTAATAAGTATAATGCTGTTAATTTGTATGGATGTACGTTTCCCTAAAAAATTCTTTATAAATGTTATCCTATCAAATATTTCAAATGCATCTATATGATTAGCTTACTGTATAATCATATAAGTTATTTAAGAGACATGATATATTTAACTAATTAAATTGAAATAAAACATATTAAATTAATAATTCTAAGAAGAACAAGAAGCATTGTTGGAAGCAAGAAAGGAAGTAACAATGGAAGCCAAATTGGAAGCCACACTAGAAGCAAAACTGGAACCCAAATCAAAAGAAAAACTAGAAGAAAAACTAGATGTAAAACTTGAAGCCAAACCAGAAGCCAAACTGGAAGCAAAATTGGAAGCCATATCAGAAGAAAAACTAGAAGCCAAGCCATAAGCCAAAATGGAAGCCATATCAGAAGAAAAACTGGAAGCCAAAACAAAAGCCAAAATGGAAGACATATCAGAAGAAAAACTAGAAGCAACACCTGGTGCTATTCCTGGCGCCAAACTAGAAGAAAAATTTGAAGCCATATCATAAGAAAAAATGGATGTATAAAGAGACGCCAAAACATACGCAAAAATGGAAGCAAAATTGGAAGGCATATGAGAAGTAAAACTGGAAGAAACACTTGGTGCTATACTTGGTGCTAATCCTGTCATTATTCCTGGTGCTATACCTGGCGTTAATCCTGGCGCTAATCCTAGCATTGTTCCTAGTGCTAAACCTGGCGCTAATCCTGGCGTTGTTCCTGGTGATAAATTTGGCGCTATTCCTGGTGTTATTCCTGGCATTAAATTTGGTGCTAATTCCGACGTTAAATTTGGTGTAATCATAATAAGTCCATATTGCACCCAGTTTTGTGCCAGAAAAGGTGTCTGATTCATGGAGTAAAATACACTAAATTACGACGCTATTTTAGGCGCTAATTGATTGTTCTGTTGTAGTGATCGACTGGAACAATGGATGTCTCCCTATGAACTGCTAAAGCGGGAGAAGGTATTGTTTCTTCCTTATTCTCAAATAGTTTGACTCCCTATGATTCAAGTGGCTCCCTCTGAATTATGAAGGATAGACATCTTTCTTTTCCTGTGTTGCTAACCTTAGTCTACAATTATGCTTAATCTTACTTTTGGTCCTCCTGAGAAAATTGAGAAGAAGAAAGCATCATATTTCATGTCTTCATCTCTTTGAGGTGGGTCTGGATCAATATCAATAGCAGAGGCATGTTTTCTTCCTCTCTTCCCGGTAGGAAAATTTCTCGTAAAGTGTCCATACTTGTCACATCTGAAACATTGGATCTTTGATTTGTCTTTTCTATGATCATAACCTGAAGCTGATGAAGTCTTATCACATTTGAATGCTTGAATGAAGCTTCTTCTATTTATTTCTCCTTTCTTTCTATGAAAGGAAAGAGCATGATTGTCATCATGAGGGGAGTCTTCCACTCCTCTATCTATAAGTATGATTTCCTCTTGGGTACAGTCTGTCCATAGACGATCAAAAGTAGGTAGTTCTGCTCTACCATTGATACTTTGAAGAAATGGTTCCTAATGTCTTGGAAGGGCATTGAGAGTGGTCAAAACAAATTCTCTGTCTGATATGATTTCTCCAATGGCACCTAGATGATCTTTGATCTCTGAAATCTTCATGAAGAAGGTAGCAACGGTGTCATCTTTTGTCATCTTGATATTTTGAAGTTGGCCCTTCAATGTAAGAGCTTTGAGAGTGTTGTTACTCTCAAACATATTCTTCAATGCTTCATACATCTCATGATTTGTCTTCAGGTTGAAAATACGAGGTAGGAGATGATCTCTCATTGAATAGGTGATTATCTTCCTTGCCTTGACGTCATCTCCCTTCCATTCTTCTTTCTCTTCGTCGGTAGATGTTTATGGTAAATCCTTTTGTATCATACTCAATAGATCATCCTATTCTAGGGTGATCTATAGTCTTGAATTCTAGGAACTGAATTTGCTTGATCCATCAAGCCTATCTTCCACCAAGGTTCTATTTCTCATGGTTTGCAGATTCTTCCACAAACCCTTATCAATTAGGCTAGGAAACCTAACGGTTAGGATGGGATAGAAATATTAGGTTTCTTTGGTCTTATGACTGCCAACAATAAGCCTTGAAGGTCATAAGAACATTGGTAAGATGAAAAACTTCTTCAATGAGCTGCAGAAACCCTAAAACCAAAATTTCTGCAAAAAATTGCGAAACCCTAGAAACTCTAGGGCCAAAAATCCAAAATCTCAGAAATGCAATCTGAAGGTTGCTAGAGGTGCGTCAAAGGAGTTCGTACACTCCTATGCAATTTTTATCCCAAATTATTAAGTATAAAGTGATGAAACCGCCAAATAAGAGAGGGTCATACCTTTTTATGGAAACCCTAGGAGGGTCGTATGGTTCTGCAGAAGAGAGAGGATGGCTTGCTTGAAGCTTGTGCAATGGATTCTTCAAGACCTATTCTCTAATACCATGTTGAATTTTCACTATGCTAGGCTCAAGCATGAGGTTTATTTCATTTAGCATGTACTTGAACCATAAACAAATGCAACTACACCATACACAAGTGCTACAATAGACAAGATCACAAAAAGAATTACCATGCAAAAGAACACAAGAAATATCTTGGGAAACCCTTCTACTCAAGGGAAGAAAACCCAACAATACTTTGCTATATTATAAAGAGAATATCCCCGAACCATAAAACCCTAATGCACACAAGAGGGTGCTCTACAACCTTGAAACATGTGCCCAAGAGAGGTGCGCACTTCGACCTTAAAATGTTCTTGCTGAAATTATGAAATTACATGTGTGAGTGTGTTTTCTCAATGGGGAAATCATCATTATTTATACAAGTCCAGACACAACAATAGGTGTGTATGTTGGCACAACATGGACGACCTCAATAACTCAGAAATATAATTAATTATAACAATAAACCTTAATTATCTTTCACATATGGTGGGGACGACTTGTACCCTTTACATCACAATTAGGGTTACAAGTAAATCTTACACTTGGACAATATAGCAAGGGATCCAAACATCCACCTGTGCTCAGCCACAAGGACGTCATACTCAATAGATCTATATCTCAACTGAGTCCACAGGAGAATCATCTGGAGTACCACATCGACTCAACTCTCTACACATAGGAGAACGATACACCCATCACACGGGCACACCCAACCACTGGGGGATGAATCAACTATCACACAAAGGAGAACTATGCACCCCATCACATGGGCATGACCAACACTGGTCTCTCTCACAGGTTGACTCAACCTAGTCACAGAGGAGAACGTATCTTGGAGGATGTCTCACGACCCTGCAATAATCAACAACTTTCAGGCAACGATTCCTTCTAGAATCTCTTTTTATTAACAATGACTTCCTTGACATCTTTGGTAGCTCGTGGCTTTACTCTTTCTCATGGGAGACTTCTGCTTGTAGGCTACAAATGTTGGGATGTCTATGACCAACACCAAGAATACGACCCCAAGTTTAGTGGAATTCATTTAGATCAAATCCACACTTCAATATTAGAAACAGTTGAAGGACTAGGGAGCTCAAAGAAACACTCATTCACATCAAACAACAATGCCTCTAAGGCTCTAAATCAAGCGCCAACTTGTGTAAAGGTTGGGCAGTGGATTATAGTGGTTGTAGATGATATAATAATTTGCGTTTTCAACTATAAGACCATGGATAAGGTTAAATCATTTGAAGCACACACTAATTATATTAGGTGTGTGGAAGTTCATCCAACCCTTCTGTATGTACTCTCATCATCAGATCACATTCTAATCAAGATTTGACAACTCGATTTCAGCTGCAATGTCTCCTACAACGATCTCTCTAACAACAACAACTACCAATTGCAAACAGTAAACTGATTCTCAACAAATCATTCCTCCTACAAACAATAAATCGCTCCTCATGGATCTACACTCTGAATATGCAGGCCACAACTCCTCTTTGGATAGATTATGCCCAGAATAATCAACAATTTGGCTTCTTTGACAACTCTCTAGACTTGACAACATTCTACTTTCAATGCTTCAGTATCCTCACAACCCTCAATCGAGTGTTGAAAACGTGCCAACTAATTTTCCATGCAGATGCATGCACACAACATTAGCTAAAAATAGAATGTGCATGCATGCACACTACACTGAACAATTTGTGTAAATCGTGGATCATATTGTAATAAGTTTGTATAACTGCTTGATAGATGTTATATATATACGAGCATACCCACAGAGGTGAGGTGAGCAGTGAGGACTGTAGTGTAGCACAATGTGTGAAGAGAGGAGATGATGGTTGTATGCATGTGATTGTCTATTGTAATTAGCACTTGATCAATAAGAATATCGATTACCATTTCCCCATGGATGTTTCCCTTATGAAGGGTTTTACCACATAAATCACTGTGTCAATTGTGTGATTGTTGTTGTGTCTGGTTTGTTCTTGGTTTTCCATTAATCTATGTTTGTGTTTATGCTCCCACTACCCAACAAGTGGTATCAGAGAAGGTTAATTGAGCTGAGAAAATTTGTGTAAGTTCAAGAGAGCCATTGGACGAGATCTTGCGTGCAGAAGAAAGAGCATCCAATTTCATGTTGTGAGGGAGAGTTTCTATGGAAACCATCACAAGGAGATTTGTGTGCCGAGTGCAAGAGGGTGATAGTTTCTTGTCTATTGCGAGCCAACCATGTCAAGGGGGGTGATAATTCACTAGTAAACTTCATGTGGAGTCGATCTGCCAAGAACATCATGCCCTACATATTTTGAGAGGCATGATAGACCTAATTCAGAGCTCATCGCTCTTTGAGGTATATAGGATGAGCGATACGGGTGGATCATCACTCTTTACAACCCAAGGAAGGCGTGATATGTGTGGATAATTCTTAGATCATCGCTGACAACGTTTTATGGAGGGAATGATACCCGTGTTGAGTCTTGGTATGATTTAGGAGATTTGGACAAGAGGAGGCCTACCTTACATTATGTCTTGCAAGAATGAAAGGATCTATTGGGTAAGTTTGGACAAGTACGAGATGAGGTGTTATGTGGTGGTCGAAGTGTTGTGCATTTGACTAACAATTTAGCGTATCAAAATGTGACAATGCATCGTGTTATATGACATGTTACTGAAGGAGGAAGAATGGTCCATATTAGAGAAAATCATGCAGACATGTTCATGGAGCTGTGATGGTGTTTGGCTTCTCTTGGCTTGCAAGAAAGGTGATGGATAATTTTGGGCATGATATATCAGGTAAATTATTGTAAAGGTGGAGATTGTTGAAAACATGCCAACTAATTTCCCATGTGGATGCATTCACACAACATTAGCTAAAAATAGAGAGGAGAGGATGGTTGTATGCCTCTGATTGGCTATTGTAATTCTCCCTTGATTAATAAGAATATTGATTATCATTGCCCCGTGGATGTTTCCCTTGTGAAGGGTTTTACCACGTAAATCATTGTGTCAATTGCGTGATCGCTGCTGCATTTAGTTTGTTCTTGGTTTTCCATTAATATGTGTATGTGTTTATGCTTCTGCCCAACACCGAGCTCTGAAAATGCATCAATAAAACAAAAATGCAACAATGAACCTGAAGAGATGAGACAAATTATCTCACTCACACACTCTATTTATTTTCTTGAAAAACAGATCACATTATAGGAGATGAGACAAATTGTCTCACTCACACACTCTGTTTATTTTCTTGAAAAACATATCACATTATAGAAGAATTCTGGGTTAACACAGAATACAGACATAGGCCCTAGGAATCCACAACAAAAATATGCAACATTCAAATTGTGATCTTATCCTTGGGGATTTTTCATATAGATCAATGGAGTTTTCTAAGGATCAATCTGTCTCTCATTGAAGTCAAATGAAAAAAGAGCTCTCCTCATGGGTTTGGGCATATTAGTTATAGAGATTCCATGAAAGCATATTTGCAAAGAACTCACACACCATCTAAGATACAATCATAACCGTTCACAATGCAAATGGTTTTTATCATCTTAAATTAAATTAAAATAAAAAGAAGAAGATGATTTTTTTTCAAATAGTGGCCAGCAAGGGTCAATTCTTACACTAAGCTTGCCAAACTAAACATAGACCAACAATAACATTCTATGTCATGGGGACGTTTACTAATTGCTTATTTCATGGGGTCAGATCAGTAGAAACCCCCAGACTAGTAGAAATCCCCACGAGTTGACATCGGTACTCAAAACTCCCCATCAAGAAAACATTATCGAAACCCTTTAATGTCAATTTATCAATTAACCGATTACTAAAACATTTTGAACAATATTGAGAAGTTTGCATGGCAGGCCCTGGCCTTGATCACGATGTAGTCATTCTTGTCGATGGTGTCGACCTGCTGAGCGAATGTTTTGGAGGCTCCTCTATCAACCTTGGTCTTGAATTGGTGATCATTGTCCGACATTTCTCCCCTTCCTCTTCTAAATAAGAACGCACCTAATTCTCACCCAAAACCAGACCAGACGAGACACCCACTGCCACACCACAAATAGAGACACAGCCCCCTGCCTTCTACAATTTAAGCACTCCCGCTGGAGACTTCAAACCCTACCCTCTAAACCCTCGATGGAGGCCGTTGCTTCGTCCAGAACTAGAATTCGGTTACGCCTGAGTAGAACATGACCTAAGCACAAGAGTTTCCTTTGAACAATAATCCGATTCTCTCCTTCATCACTCACTATAAAAAAGATATAGATAAAATAAATGCATCACACATCACAGGTATGGAGAATACCCAACCACTATTCTCTGCAAAAGCTCGAGATTTTTTCAGAGCTTACTGAAATTAGTATTTGTAGTTAAACCCAATGATTTTTTTTTGGCTACTGAATCATGGAGGAGCGAGATTTTGTTTGTAAAAGATCCCTACTCCTTTATTTCTATCAATTCTCGCTAGATATATGGACATACGGCATTGAAAGAACTCAAAGGACAGAGAAACATGTCTGGCCACAAGAATCCAAATAACTTGCCCATTTTACATTTTTGTAAGGCCTACTTTTACATACATTAGAAACCCTAATAAAAATGAATGCAAACGCTATGAGATCAAGATGACATTGCATTTAGATTCATATTTTTTTCTTTTAAATATCGTACATGAGTTTGAAAACTTGCAAGATTAACCAGACTTCGAGTACAAGTAATTTATAAGAGATTATAGAAAACGTTTGAAACAGGTTGGCTATTGAGGAATGATACTAATCTTTGACCTCAGATCACGAAGACTAATATTGCAATGGTCTAGGTCATCCATCAGAGTTCTTCCCCTACCTGGTTCAATGAGTCCAAATAAGACTGAAATAAGAATCGTTTTTCTGCTGCCTATTCATCCTACCCTTTTCCTAACCTTAAACATGCAGTTAGTAATTTTCAGAACAAGAGGGACATTGGGGTGGCACCTTATCTTATCTGCAAAACCAATAATTCCATTGAAGAGATTCAAAAATTGTTGGCATGATATAAATACCATTTATTTTTAAATTTACATCATACTCATTTTTTTTAGTTTGACTAGTTAGTGTGTTTATATCCATACATTCAAGGTTTTAAATTGTATTTTAGTTTTATTTGATCCATGAGTGTATGAAGCATCAAGAAGGATCAAATTTCTTAAGGTGTAAAACTTTCTGTCATTTAACTCTATTTAGTGTGTTAATTCGTTTATATTAAATAATAAATATATTATTGTTAATTCCTTCATATTAAATGACAAAAAAAATTACACTTTTAAAAATGTGATCCCTTTTTATATTTGATAAATATGGATTTAATATAATTTTACACTAGTTTAATTTTTTAAATATTATCACATATATATAAGTAGGTAAGTAATTATTTATTTATTTATTTTTTATTATCATATAAATTATGTAGCATCTCCATATTACACTATAAAACACCTCACTACTCTTAAGTAAAATAATTACTAGTAACTTGTATGTAAATTTCATGTATTACTTTATACACTCCACAAAAAATAATAAAGTTGACGAGATTGCATTGCCATTGCACGACAAGTTGTATCATGTAATTGAGATATTCTGTTACAAATAAAAATGACTATGTAATTGAGATATTCTGTTACAAATCAAAATGACAAATGTAAAGCTAGAATCTATGCTAGACCTATGAATGGTTTTAACAAAAAAAAATTCAATTGATTTGTTTTTGTACTTGCATACACAGAACTCTAACAACAAATAAGCTCAACAAATAAGCTCATCGGGAGGGAGAGATCGGGAGAGAAAGCTCCAGATAACTGTAATTGTTAAGTTAGGGTTTCATGTAACTTTAATTTCATGTATTAATGAAGAATGCACAAAATAAAGAATACACAATGCCAATACTAATTTAGATTATTAATTATTGTTATTTATATGTTAATTCTGAAACCTGCACAAGTAAAATGATCACGATCCGCAGATAATGCATAATGTTGGAAACATTCAAAGTTATAATCTATTTATTTAATGATTTTGTACTGCAATACATTGTTAGAAAGCTAGATGATCAAATAAATTTTAACCAAGGTTAGCACAATACTTGTGAGCTATTAAATATAATATATTAATTTTGACATATTTATTGTTTCAAATTATAAATAGTTTATTAATATTTGTTATATATATAGATAAATTTTATTGATCTTTATTATGTATTTAAAAATAAGCTTTAGATTATTCTTATATATGTAAAATTGCAAATATCTTTTTTGAGGTTATATATTCAAAAAATTATTCTTATATATGTAAAATTGCAAATATGTTTTTTGGGGTTATATATCAAAATAAATTTTATATGATGATTTTAAATTTATATTTAAAATATGAGATACAAATTTATTAAATTAATATTTGTTATGTATATAGAGATAAGATTCATTGATCTTTATTATGTATAAAAAATAAGCTTTAGATTATCTTTATATGTAAATGAAATTATTTAATAATTAAATTAAAAACTTTTTAACATAAAAATAATATATGTAATGAATTTATAAAAAATGATTATCTTTCAACTATAATAATTATTTAATAAATTATTTAAATAATTTTAAAAACAAAATAAATATATGTAATCAAGTTATTGTTGGCATAATAAGATTACTTTAAAGTGATACAAATATTCATAAATTAATAATATTGATAAAAAAAAATAATCTAACACACTAATTGAATATTCATAAATTAATAATATTGATAAAAAAGGTAATCAAACACAATAATTTAATAAGAATAATATTTTTTTTTTTAAGTAAAAAAAAAGAGGGTAGGACCTTCTATATTAGATAATCACAGAACTTTAGACAAAAGTACAGAGTCATGGCTATAAACCACCAAAAAATACTGCCAGTATCCGGAAACCAGTATAGCTGAGGGTCTGATAGCATTTTTAGCAATAATACATATAGTTGAGAAGCACCTGTCCTGCCCGAAGGAAACCAACATCTGCTTGAGAGAAACCATGTGGTGCTAATGGTACAAGGTGCATGAAGCGAGGAGAAACAAAATAGAAGCAAAAGTCTAGGAAATAGTAAACCTAATTATCCATTGTAGTCACCTTCAGATGCATAATTGTGCCTCATTTGGAATGACAAACTCCACGCACACACAAGGGACACTTGTGTGTTTGGAACAGGAGAAACTTGTGTAGAGGAGGAATGTGGCTGGTTCATGAGGCATCCCACAGGTCCATGTCCGCCCGGTGGCTTCTGACTTCGTAGACCAAGGGCAGGTGTTAAATGGTGAGATGAAAACCATCGCAGTTAATACACCGAACCCCGCTGAGGAGCATTCCCTCGATTCAAATCCTCCACTCCAAGCACGCGGCTTCAGGTCCTCTGCTCCGCTCGGGGCTCATTGTCCGTGGGCACCTCAGCTTGAGGAGGAGGCCAGGGAATTTCTTCAACGAGACAACCTGGGACTTCATCGTCTCTAGTCAATGTTCGAATAGAGCATTTTCATGGCACGGGTACCTCCATGCATGGCAAGTCGCCAGTGGACGGGTCCTCCTCTACTATGCAGGTGGGCAGCTCGGTCTCGTGCTCGACATCCCTCAGAGTACTCAAATTGGAATTGAAACCATCCCTGCTGCAACCAACTTTCCTCTCAACAATGGTGTTGAGCAACCGTCGTCGTTCTTCGAGGTACTGCGAAGGGTGAGGCCGTAGAGGTGAAACCGTTCAATTCTTTGCTTTCTTGTTGCTGTGGCGTCCCATCGCAGAACCCGTCAGACATGCGGCTCGCGAACCATTGAAACCGGTGCATTGAATGCGACTCACAAAACAGTAGCGAAAGTCCCGGACGAGGAGCAACAACAAGGGGCAGCCAAGCTACTCTTTGCATGCAAGTTTTCCCAGCGAACATAGAGCCCTCGCCAAAGTGCATAGCAGAAGTGATGGACTGACGAGCAAATGACATAGTAAATTGCCTCCGTCCTGGCTCGTAAAGTAACTCATAAAAGTGATGGACTGACGAGCAAATGACATAGTAAATTGCCTCCGTCCTGGCTCGTAAAGTAACTCATAACTAACCTCCATTGAAATCTGTCCTTCCGAATCCATGATCGGACTGAACTCGCAGGAGCAGTAAATTATCGCTCGAGGGAACCTCGCCGTCAAGTAAACCCTGCGATGGCCTGCCCACATTGTAAATGCTAGTGCGTGGGTGGCTGCCATCCGCAGTTAAGCCAACACTTAGTGCTTGTCCAGGTGTCAATGACCCTGTGTGTCGTGTCACCCCATCCGGGGTTAATAAGAATAATATTAAAATGAATATAAATATTTATAAATTAATAATATTAATAAAAAAGGTAATTAACACAATAATTTAATAAGAATAATATGAACGTGAATTTTGATATCATGATTTTAAATTTATATTTAAAATATGGGATATAAATTTATTAATGAAATTAAAAACTTTTAACATAAAATTAATATATTAATGAATTTATAAAAAATGATTATTTTTCAATTATTAACAATTATTTAATAAATTGTTTAAATAATTTTAAAAATAAAATGAATTAATGAATTTATAAAAATGATTATTTTTCAATTATTAATAATTATTTAATAAATTGTCTAAATAATTCTAAAAATAAAATGAATATAATTAATAAATTTTAATAATATTTTTTTCATAAGAATTTTTTTTGTTATATTCATAAAGTAATATACATGTTAGAGTCTTTCATGTCTGGCCTTGGTAGGCTTCCTTCTAGGACTATAGTGTCATCTTATACTACATAACAGACCTTTAAAGACCTTTTTCAAAAACTTTCTACAAACTGTTTCATCTGTCCAAAAACATTTATAGCCTTACAAAAAAGGAAAAAAAATACTTCTTGAGATGCAAAATTCCATTGCCTCAGTTTTTCTTCCTTCATAGAACTTGTAAAAGCTGAAGTCTCCTTTTTGTAGTTGTAGTGCTTCTTTGGAGAGTTCATTTGCGTTTGTGTTTATCTCCCTCAAAATGTGCTGAAAGGAAATCCATTTGAAATATTTTAAAGTGAGTTTGGTGTTGCTTAGTAGTGAGGCCAACCTTGGATTTTGGATGTTGTTGAGACCCCTTTCCTAGTCGATCACCAGCTTGGAATTACCGAACACTTGTAGCTTTGATTGATTTTTTTCTTTGGCAGTTTCCAGAAGAGTCCAGAATGCTATGAGTTTGACTCTATTGTTTGTTCCGCCTCTTGGTGCACATCTGATGTGAATGTAGTGGTTGTGACTGGTAAACAAAACCACCCCTACTTCGCATGAAGGAGGATGTACTTGGCTATCCCCATTGAAAAATCCCCATGGGATGGTGTAATCGATGGGAGGAGGGATCACAAAGAGAGGTTTACTTTACCTGAGCTCTGTCTTGAACTCCTCATCCTAACTGATTGAGATTTTCGCAGAGACTTCTAGGAGAACAATCTTATCTTTAAAAACATCATTGTTTCTTTCCCACCAAATGTTTGAGATCATGATGCCTGGAAGACCTGCATATAAGGTTGTTGTTCTGTCTTGAATCCAAGATTTAAAACAATCTTCTATATATGCATGGTCCCAATTGGCCCTGGCTTTTAGCTGATCTTTTATTATATGCACAACCTTTCCTACATAGGGACATGAGATAAAAAGGTGAGTAATGGTTTCTTGATTTTCCTTGTACAGAGGACATCTACTGGGTCTGCACCATCCTATCCTAAAGAATTTATCCCATGTGAACAATTTATTATTTAGTGTTATCCAAAGTGTCAATTTACATCTAGGAGGAGCTTCGATTTTCCATAAGGGCTTCCACCACCATTTCGAGTGTGTCACAGATTTTTCTTCTAGCCAGGATTTATAGCTCAACTTGATCGAATATGAGCCATTCTGTGGGTTTTTTGACCAACAGAGGGATTCCTCGGAATATCAATCCAGGGAAAGGAATTTTTCGCATAAAAGGGAGATAAAGGAGTCTCACTTGTCCCATAGTTCTAAGGGGAGATCCAGGGAGTCTGCATTCTTCCATCCCATTCTCCCTCGAATCTTGGGATAACCAATGTTTAGGTGGCTCAGGAAGCAACTTTTTTTTCTTTGAGGAACATAAGTAAGGGAGGGGAGATTTTGTAGTTGTTTCCTGCTCCCAACCACACATTTTCTCCCAATCTCACATTTTCCCAGTTACCAACAAGGGGGAAATCTTGCACAAGAGAATTCTAGACAATTGAGCCTTTGGAAGATTTCATAGTCTCTCAAAACCATTCAAAGATAGACAGGGTAGGAAAATACTTGGAGTTCATAACTCTTACCCAAAGGGTGTTTCCCAGGGTTAGATGCCATAGGTTCCTTCCCGCTAAGGATTGAGAAAAAATTCTTATGTTATTTAGACCCCAACCACCTATTTCTTTAGGTGCAACGATTGAGTTCCATTTGACTAAGGGGGGGGCTCCATGAATGTTTTGTGCCTTCCATAAAAAGTAAAAACTTAGACAACGAATATGATCCAGAAATCCCTTAGGGATTGCAACTATTGAATTCGAGTAAATAGGAATTCCTTATAGAGTCATACTTTTATTAGTACTAGTATTCCGCCTCTAGAGAAGATTCTGTTGACCCAGATGGCTATGTGATCCTCAAATTTTCTGATTAACCAGCTCCAATATTCTTTTATATAATTGTTTGGTTTTAAGTTGAAACCTAGATACTTGAGTCTTTCAGGGAGAGGTTTCCTTGGCACGGGAAAAGTATTGACAATGGAGGCCTCTTCTTCTTCCTCACAATGATTAATAAGTAGACAATATTTTTCCATGTTTATTTTCATACCAGTGGCTCTACATAAGAGGTTTAAAATATCCTTAAAAACAATTAGATTCCACTGAGAACCAAAAAGACTGCAAAAGATATCATCTATGAATAATAGGTGAGTTATTGATTATGATTTAGAGACTGCAATTCCTCTTAGGAGGCCCTTGGACCTTGCCTCCTTTATCAGATAGTTGAGTGCTTCTGTGATGATCAAGAAACAAAAGGGAGAAAAGGGGAAACCTTAACGGATACCTCTATAGGCTTTGAAGAAACTAGATGGAGCTTCGTTGATAAGGATGGAAAAGGAGGCACTTTGGATGCACCCCCTTATCCAATTGATAATTTTTAAGTTCATGCCCATTTGGATAAGGACTAGACGTAGGAAATTCCAATTTACTCAATCATATGCTTTGGAGAGGTCGAATTTCAGGATGGTTTCCTTAAGGTTTTTTTTTTTAATACACTAGAGAACTTCCTAAGTGATGGCTATCACATTGTGTATATGTCTGTTGTGGAGGAAGCCAAACTGTTCTTCCCCAATGAGATCACTTAGAATCGGTCTAAGTCCCCTAGATATGACCTTTGAAATTAGTTTGTAGATGACATTGCCATAGGTGATTGGTCTATAATCCTCGAAGGAAGAAGGGAATTGTTTTTTTGGGATAAGACACGAGAAAGTGGCGTTGAGAGGACCATGAATTCTTCCTTCCTTTTTTGATTCTCTTACCACTAGAAGAAAATCATTTTTTAGATAGTCATAAAAAGATTTAAATAATTCCACTGTAACTCCTTCTTGGCTTGGTATTTTTCCATTCTTCATGGAGAAAAATGTCGTCTTCATTTCTGGTTCCGTCACTTCTTCCTCTAAGGATAAATTCATTTCTTCGGAGAAGGCGGTAGGGAATTTTCCCACTACCTCCAGGATTTATTGAATGGGGCATACAAGAGGGGCTGAAGAAATTTACTCCGAGCTTCACCTTTTCCTCAAAGTTTACAACCACATTCCCTTGTTCATCCTTGATTTTCCAGATTGTGTTGAGTTTTCTTCGGTAGTTCGCAAATTGGTGAAAAAACTTGATTTTATTATCTCCTTTTATCCAAAGATCCCTGCTTTTCATACACCATTCTTGTTCCTTTGTCTTGAGCCACTTGGCACATTTGTCCTCCAATTCCCTTAATTCTGTTAAATTTTCATTAGTAAGYGGGGATTCCTCCATATTTATAAGGACCTCGGCTAATCTATCTTTAGTGTCCCAAATGATACAAGACCTCTTGGAATTCCATATAGGGAGCCAATTTTTTATGGATTTTTTCAAGTTCTTGAGATTTGCTTCAAATTGCACCATAAGAGGGGCATGGTTCAGAGGGGAAATATTGACCCAAGAGGAAAGGATCAGGTTCTTGAAATCTTCCTCTACCAGCCAATATTGGCAGAATTTAAGGTGTGAAGGGGGGGACTCAAAGCCCGAAGTACAATGTAGTGAGACAGGGAGATGGTATCAATTACCTCCCACCTCTACCCCTGATCTGAATTTTGAGCCCAGATTCAGTAGGGCTTCATAAACTAAGAAGCGGTCAAATATTTTTGCAACCTCCTCGTCCCTAGTTATGAAATTCCTCCAAGTAGATGAGAGCTTCACAGGTTCAATGCCCACCAAACTGCCCTTCTGTAAAAAGGATTGGAAAAAATCTCTTTGCCTATGGACCCTGGGGTGTGCAACCCAAACCTCTCACATGGATAGGGTAAGATTCAGATCCCCCACCCCCGCCACCAGAAAAGGGTCATGGAAAACGCCTGTAGAGACCAAATCCTCCCAAAAGAAGGTCTGATTAGAATAAGGATCGTAAATATTCACCACCGAGAAGGTTAGATTGTTATTCTTATGTTGTAACTTGACTGAAATTGTAGAGCGAACGACAAATGAGGACAAATCCTAGAAATTTGGGCTCCATCTAGTGCGTAGACCTCCCAAGAGACTTGAAGCATCGATTATGCTGAAATACCAATTCCTAAGCCAAGGGCTGAAGGTTTCTTCGTCTTTGTCACTAGAGCATATTGTCTTTTGGATGAGGATAATGTCTGGCTTTAGGCTTAGGAGCATTCTTTTGAGGGATATATTCTTAGGGGCACCCCCAAACCCATGCACATTGAAGGAAAGGAAGATCATTTTTCCCTTGTCTAAGGGGATTTTCCTTCTCTAAGGTCCCTTGTGATGGTCACTTGGTTTCCTTTGCTTATTTCCATAGCCTCTCTCTCTTTTACTTTCGAGATGAAGGATTTTCTGTCTACCTGAGAGAGAGAAGGAGGGTCAAGTGACAAACCTCCAAAGGAAGGGGCATTCTCTTAGGATTTATACCTTAGGGAATATCTATTACCCCAAGTAGAAAGGGAAGCTTTAGGGAAGGGAGGAAGGGGCATTGAGGAAAGAGAGGAATCGAGGGAGGGATAAGAGGGATCCTAAGAAGGGGGGGATGGGATAGGAACTGTCAAGGGGATAGGAATTAATTCCATCATAACCTAGGTTGATGTTGCCTACTAAACCTTCTCTTACATCCACTTCGATCATGATCCAGGCCCACCTGCAGTCTTTTTTTGAGTCCTAGTTGGGTTCAAGTTTTATGAAAAATTCTCGTTTGTTTCCAATGGATTCTAACACTTCCTTGGACCATAAATCCAAAGGTAGGGTGGGAAAGATTGCCCAAACTTTCATTACCTCCATAGATTCCTTAAGGGGGTCCAAGTTCACATTCCATGGTTTCAGGGAAAGACTGGATGGGCCCCAAGACTAGCTCTACCTTCGAATTTCTTCGCAGTCATCATCCGAAAGAAAAGAGAAGGAGATCCAACTTCTGTACATAATATATATATATATATATATATTTGGGACGTAACAAATTACAGGTTTCCATTGGTTCTACATCCAACATGTTAGGGCCTTTTCTCCCATAGATTTCCCATTAAACCTTCCAACCATAGTCTTACCCAAAAGCTAAGGGATGTTGTTGAGGGTAATTTATTCTCCTAAAACCATTTTCACAGAGCCCCCTTTTCCTTTGATGCACCGAGATGAAGGATGTTGTGGTAGGTCTCCGCTATAAGATACACCCTTCTCTTCTTTCATTTGTAGGTTCGCAGAAGTAAAAACCTTCCCTTTGGGAGGAAAAGACGGAGGTTCAAGAGGGGAGAAAGGATAGCTATTGGGAGAGGGAGGCTAAGAGCTCAAAGATAATTCATGTGGAACGAGTGGGGAAGCATGCTCATTACATCCAAATCCACGATCTTGCAGTGAATGCGGGAGCGTGTGAGGAGTCGGGTAAGAGTTCTAGAGTATTTACAAGAATTCTCTGTGGGACACGAATGCATAGGGGCGTGGGGGGGATTCCTTGTAATCCACATCCTCCAAGTTGGAGGCCTCCATGTGTCTCGACCCACATGGAAGGATCACAGGCCTCATTTAGGAGAGATTAGAGTACCTCTCTGCAAAAGGAACCAGAATCGAGAGGGGGTGTCGGAAAGAGGAACGCGAGAACGTGGAAAGGGGACCTAAAAAAGGGTACAGGAAAGGGAGTGGGAGCAATAAAGGGTAGGATTGAGGCCCCCGCCTAGGGTTCTATGCCGCAGAGAGCATAACATTGAGGGATAAACCACATAACCTTCATCTTTAAATTTTAATAATATTATATAGTATAAGACTAATATATATAGTTTATTTATAAAAAAAAACGATTAAAAGTGATATAAGTATTCATAAATTATTAATATTGATATAAAAATTTAATGTAATAAATAATATGAATATAAAGGTGAAGTTTGATATTTAAATTTGTATTAAAAATACCCAAAATGAAGAATACTCAATGCCAATAAGAATTGATATTATTAATTACTGTTATTTTTCAATGTATATATTAACTCTGCAACCTGCACAAGTAACATGATCATTATGTTCAGATAATGCATAATTATTATGATGTGCATATTAATTCTATTTATTTAGTGATTTTGAACTACAATACATTGTTTTTAAAAGAAAGATGATAAAATCAATTTTAACCTAGGCTTGAGCAATACTTGTGAACCATTAAATATAACACACTAATTTTAACATATAAGAAAGTTGATAAAATTAATTTTAACCCAGGCTTGAGAAATACTGGTGAACCATTGCCCGGATGGGGTGACACGTCGGGAGGGGGGCACAGGTGGACGCACACTTAACCCTGGCATAAATGCCGAAGGCCGCCACCCACGAACATACATTAACGATGGATGACGGCCTTTGCTGCAGTCGCAGGACGGAGGGACATTTCCCTCGAGTGATCATTTATGCCACTGGCATTCCCGGGATGGAAAATGTTAAATGTAACAGGAAGACTTCGGCGTTGGTTTATTCGGTTATCAATTTGCTTGGTAAGAGAGGGATGGCTTCGACCTCGGCTCAGTTTATTGTTTGGATGCACAGGGGTGGTCCAGCCTCCACCGTGTTTTGGCTTGGTTCACCCTCTGTGCATTTCATCTTGAATTTAGTGGAACAGTGCTCGCATTATCGAGCCACGCATCTGCATCTGCTCTCACCTTGGCTCATTCGCCTCCTTTTGCATTTTCTCTGCTCCATCGCTATGGTTCGCATCAGAGGCCGACCTCGCAGGGGAGCGGCATGGGAGGCAAAGAAAGCACAACGGCGATGAAAGGAAAAGCTGGAGCGCACCTTGACTCTTGCGAATTCAATTCTCAGGAAGGAGGCCAGGGCGAAGAAATTGGCACGGCTCGCCATTGTCGCTGAGCCTGGAGTGGAGTCCAGCCGAGGCAACAAGGAAAATGTGACGGGGGCCTTCCAGGAAGCTGGTTTCATGGAGGAGTTCCCCCCCTGTATTGTGGTGGAAGAACCGGTTCCAGAAGACCAAATGTTTACAGAGGAGACACGCATGAAAGCCTCTCGGACGGAAAGCAAATCCACTCCGACTCTGATTGAATACACTCCTGGTTGTATTGTTGAGGAGATACCATGGCCTGGTGATGACCAGTGCGAATGTCATAACACTCAGGGGGACAAAGCAGGCACGAAAGGAGTTGCGGATGAAGCGGAGCAAAGGAGGTTCGACGAGGGTTCTGGCGCAGCGATGGACGTGGGTGGCAGCATGCACGGTTCATTCTTCCGAGAGGAGCACCTAGCACTGATCTTCGACATTCGTGGACACTTGGATGATATGGAGCACCGGGCCCTCCTCATGGGCCAGCGCATAGACATGTTCCTCGATGCTTTTTCCAATGTGCCAGCAAAGCGCAAATGCCCCCTCTGCGCGTAAGCGTTCGTCATGACCGGGACCACGTCACCAAGCATCTAGGTTTTTCATGTTTTCTTGGCTCTGAGTTTTATTTTGTTGCTGTTTTATGAACTTAGTCCATAAGACATTTGTCCTGGTTTCCTCCGGGCAGGACAGATGTCCAACAACTTTTATGTTCTGATGTTATTAGCTACCTGCCCTCTTTACATGCTGGTTTCCGATAATCGACAACATTTTGGGTAACACTAGACCTACTGTGATGTATACTCTGTAATTTTGTCTATCTAATATAGCAGGATCTACCTCTTTTTTATTTAAAAAAAAAAAAATACTGGTGAACCATTAAATATAACACACTAATTTTGACATATTTATTGTTTCAAATTATATTTATAATTCATTAATATTTGTTATGTATATAGGGATAAGATTTATTGATCATTATTATGTATACATAGATAAGATTCGAATTATCCTTATATGTAAATGAAATTATATAATAATTAAATTAAAAATCTTTTAACATAAAATTAATATAAATTAGTATATGTGTAAATGAAATTATATAATAATTAAATTAAAAACCTTTTAACATAAAATTAGTATATATAATGAATTTATGAAAAGATTGTTTTCCAACCATTTGTAAAGAATACTAATACTTCAAAGTGATATAAATATTCATAAATTAGTAATATTGATAAATAAATAAAATGTAATCTAACATAATAATTTAATAAGAATAATATCAAATTTGATATGATGATTTTAAATTTATATTTAAAATATGGGATACAAATGTATTAAGAAATTATTTAATAATTAAATTAAAATCTTTTAAATTACGATGATTTTAAATTTATATTTAAAATTTAAGTTACAAATTTATTAATGAAATTAAAAACCTTTTAATAGAAGATTAATATATGTAATGAATTTATAAAAACTATTAATATATGTAATGAATTTATAAAAACTATAACTATTAGTAATTATTTAAATAATTTTAAAAATAAAATGAATATAATTAATAAAGTTTATTAATACTATAAAAATATAAGATTAATACTTCTCTCCGGTTTTTAACCGGTTTTGAAATTATATATTTGAGGTTTTGAATGTGAATAATATTTTTTTTTTGGTTTTTACTTTTTTTTTTCTATTATTTTTATCTTCTTTGGTTTTTATCTTTGGTTGAGTAATTGGATATGTGAAATGAGGTGAGTCACTTTTTACTTTGATTCAATTTTAATTTAAAATATATTTATAATCTATTATGTAAAGAGATTTAAATAGTTTTTATTTATTTTTTATTTTAAGTTTCATAAACAAAAGTTGATTTGATAGATAATTACTAATATCATTATTATCAATTAAAAAATATATTTTCCATTTTTAAAGTCAATCCAAAATAATAATTGTTACATTTTTTCTCTCTTCTTTTCAATATGAGCACTCCACCACCTATTCCAAAAACTCCAAAATTACCCTAGATATTATATGGAATCAGTAGAAAAAAAGAGAGAAGAGAGAGATGCCAGAATCCAAATAGAGTTAGAATAATTAGAAAAAAGGAGTGAAGAAAGAGACTTAAAACTCCAAATAGAGCTAAAGACAATGATTGATAAAAAAATTAAAGATACCATTCAAACTCAAATAGAGGATAGACTCCTAGGGTTCAAGAGTGAATTGCAGACAATGAAGGATATGATTCAAGAAATGGAAAAACATAAACAACCAACCCAAGAAGGAGGGGTTGAAGAAAATCAGAACTTGAGAGATAGGATTAAAGATCTAGAAGAAAAACTAACCAACAATTTGACCCTTCATAATATGGAAAACAAATTGGATATTGAACCCATCAAAGAGGAAATGAATAAGCTAATCGAATTGGACCATGAGCTTGACAAAGGAGCCTTGAAAATCATAATTTTTTGTATAAAATAACAACAAGAGGAGGATACTCTAGCAATAGTACAAGAAGAATTACATAATAAATCACAAATTGATACAACTTACCTCATAGAAGCAAAGAGGCTAGGAAAAATAATTGATCACAAAGATAGGTTGATCCATGTCAAACTAAGTTGTAATGACCATAAATATAGAATACTTGGTAAATCTCTGAGCTTAAAATGGTTAGGAATATTTATAAATGAAGACCTCATTCCCAAAGACCAAGTTGAATTAAGGAAGGAAGTTCAAAAGGTAAAAGAAGCCAGGAAAGAAGGAAAATGGGAAATAATTAGAAATAGAAAATCTATTGTTAGGGATAGAGACCATAAGGATAAAAACAAATAGGAATTTGAGACACTTGGGATCCTTTTTTGGAACTGTCATGGCTTTCCATGGTGCAAAGGTCCTATGATAAGTTGGATCCCAAGTGATATTGATATTATCTATATAGTTGAAACTTGGGAGCATGATGAGTCTAAGGTCCCTAACATAGAAGGATTTTTCTTGTGGTCGACATGGAACAACGAATCCCACCGTAGAGGGATAGGAGGCATAGCTAGTTATATTAGAAAGAGCATTTATCCTCACATTCAACATCATAATATTAAGCCTCTCAATCAGTACATTTGGATATACATTTTAGACACCAATGCTAAGAAGATGTATATAGAAATTTGCTATTTTGCACCTATTAATTCTACTTTTTATAAGAAAAATAATCTATATAACAATTGTCCCTATAATCACTTAGAACAAGACATTTATAATTTGACAAATGAAGGTAATATCCTCCTGCTAGGAGACTTTAATCAAGGATGATTTTAAGGATGGGAATTTATTTTAAAATGTAGAAACCTTGGCGAATTTTACTAATCCTTCATATGCCAACTATAAATGTTTGGTAATATTTTTGTAAAAAGTTTCAAATTTCTAAGGATTTTATACAATTTTTATAAAATTTTGGCGATTTTTAAGGTAAAATAATTGTATCCTATAGAATTTGGGTGAATCATTTTTAAAATAGAATTTTTTTTTTTTTTTAAATCCCATGGAAAATTAGCCCATGAATGAAATTTATCCCCTAAAATCATCCCTTGCTTTAATGCTAGGACTGCAACTAAACAAGCTACTCTTTTAAGTACTAATTCCAACCATAATCCTTTATGGCTAGATGAGGACCTTGTTTTATCTAATATCTATAAAAGAAGCTCCGAAGACATAATTGAGAATTTGTTTGGTACTGAGTTGGTCAAGCTCTACAACTCTCAAGACCTAATAATTTGCAATGGAGTAATGAAGTGGCAAAACTCCAACCAAATGACTTGTATTCATGGGCTAGGTAGTAGTGTTGTAGATTATGTGATATCTGATATCCCTGTTTCCAACCAAATAACAACTTTTGATCTTTTAAATGACCATGAGCCTGACTCTGATCATAAACCTTTA
>SNQJ01S0025023.1:13729-64432 GCA_010110895.2 Picea sitchensis
CTTCCCGGGTTGACAATTAAATGTTGATTTACATGGTATATCTGCAGCTCGACACCGAGCGTTTAAGAAAAGATTCCCTGAAACATATCCAGGGGCCCTAGAACACATCTAGGGGCTTACATCAACAACCACCAAGGAACAAATCCAAGGATCAATCCAAGCACCGAGCAAGGATTCCCTGGAACACATCCAGGGGCCCTAGAACACATCTAAGGACTTACTGCTTGGTCCTTGACCAAGAACCCCAGTGATACACTAGGGGCCCACGCTAGGGTTTTTTTCCATGGCTCAAACTACTTGGTCCCAAACCAAGAACCCCAAGAGTGTACTGGGGGCCCTAGATCTCAGATAGGGTCTTATGCCATCCTCCCGAAGAATGGCTCTTGCAACTGCACTAATTTCAACATCTGGTACCAAATATTGGTGAGAAGCAAACTGCTAATGAAATGTGGTCCAATCTGAAAGGGTTGTTTGAGGCTAAGCATGAGAGCATAATCATGGCTCTCAAGGAGAGACTTCAGCACACAAAGATCACTAAAGGAGAAGGCATTGCAACCTACCTAACCAAAGTGAAACAGCTACTAGATGAACTCCTTGCAGTGGGAGTAAAACTCTCCCCAGCTGAGATAGTCCGATCATCCCTAAGGGATCCTTTCATTGCAGGAATCGTGGCCAAAGAAAATCTGCTAGATTGGGACAGGTTATGGAACGACTGCTGCCAAGAAGAGATCAAAAGAGGCAGAGATGTGAATTAGGATGAAGAGGAGGAGAATCTCGCTCTCACCTCCAAGAGGGGAGCCAGAGGTAGAAGAGGAACAACTTTTAGAGGGGGATCCACAAGTGGGAGACCAAAGAAAGACCTCTCTCATGTCCAATGCTATGTCTGTGGAGAATTTGGGCATTTTGCTAGCCAGTGCTCTCAAGCCAAGAAGGGCTATGGTACAAAAGGGAAAAGAAAGGAGGTAGCAGCCTCAATTGAAGTCAAGGATAAGGATGAGGAAGAAGAGCAGCAGTTGGCTGCCACAGCTCGTGAGTTTTCTAGAATGTTTCAAGACGAATATACCTTGTTTCTAGATGTAGAGGACAGGCCCAGGACAGGATGGTACATAGATAGTGGTGCCACATGTCATATGACAGGTGAAAGACTTGCCCTTCAGAATTTTACAACCCAAGACTCAGGTTTTGTGAGGTGCCACATGTCATATGACAGGTGAAAGACTTGCCCTTCAGGATTTTACAGCCCAAGACTCAGGTTTTGTGAGGTGTGGTGTGCACTCTAGCATGGTGGCAGTTCGAGGAAAAGGGGTGGTGTCATTACAGATAGAATCAGGCAGGATTCTAAGGGTGTCAGGGGTATTTTATGTACCAGGTATGAGAGTTAGTGTACTCTCAATCTCAGCCTTCGAGCATCAAGGCTACGGTGTCAGCTTCTTTGGTTGTGGTGTGCATATTCATTTTGTTAGAGGTCAAGCACCAGGACCACCTGTGATGATAGGCATAAGTGAGGATTGCATGAACAAGCTGTGGGGGCAACCTATCTACAACTTCAAGAATGGAAGTGATGAGACAGTTGTATCACACTTAAGAGAACAGGAAGCTATCCTCAGCAGACCCACATGGTGGGAATGGACTCAGTTAGAGGAGTGGGGATACTCAGATGGTCTTAGTGCAGGTAGCAGTAAGAGCTACAAAGCAGAGCAGATTGAGTACCCAGACTTAGGCAGGATAGGTCTCTCAGATTCAGAGGAAGATACTCGCAGTGATGTGGATCATGGAGGAGGCAGCTCCAATGATAGTACCTCCCTCGCTAAGAGGGAGTGTTAGATTGTGTAGCTCGGGCAGGTACTTCCACACTAGGGGTGTCTAGTAGTGTGGAAGGGGTCCACTTCATTTCTAGACAATACTATATTGGTGGGGATCACTTAACTCAACGTGAGATTAAGTCACAGCCGTTGGATGTGACTTAAGTTATCTCAATGCTTGATTAAGTCCCCACCCTCAGATCTAGATCTTGAGAAGAATATCTAATGGCCAGAAATGCATGAGAGAGAGGCTAGGTTTATATTATACCTAGAGAGCCTCATTTCACATCTCATCTCAAGAGTGAAGCCAGCCGACTGAGGGAGTGTGGCTCTTCCAGGGAAATCGTACGACTGGTTGAAGTGAACCAGAGAAAAGGGACGAGCAGGGTCAAGGAAAGAGGCTGAGTGAGGGCATCAAAGAGGCTGAGTGAGGGCATCAAAGAGGCCAAGTAAGGGCAAATAGAAGGCAAGCTGGAGATGGTGGCCGAGGAAGAGCCCAAGAGGACTCCCAGACCAGAATATATAGCAACCTGCAGCAAACAAGAAAGAGGTCGTACGATTCGTACGAATTAGGGCAGAAAGAGAGAGCCATACTTACAAAAGACAGAGAAAGAGCTGTATCAGTGTGTTGGGGAGCAGAGAAGGAGAAGACATGTTAATATCATGTTCAGGAGTCAGAACAACCACCTACAGCAAGAAAGAGTAGAACCCGAGCCATACGACGAGTTCCGTACCGCCGTACAGTCGCCCAGCAAAAAAAAATCAGACCTGTATGAAATCGTACAGCTGTACGGCCTTCATTTTGTTTAGCATAGTTGGTTTTCTGTATGTATGTTCAGACTGAGACATTTAAATAAGGTTTTGCCCAGAGAGGAGTGGGATTTCCGAACTGTTGCTTCTGTAATCTTTTGTGTGGCTGTTTATGTTTTTTTTATCCTGTAAATGGGCATTAGATGAAATGTGTAATTTCAGTCTAGTTATTTGGATCTGAAATTTACAGTAAATGCATATAAGTCTATGCTATTTTTGTTCTTCAGTACAGTCCAGGAGGCAGCCAAGTTGATAATCGTTGTTCATCAAAAAGCATTTTCCAGGTAGGACATAAGAGGTAAGCTGGTTTTGGGTTCAAGTTTCAAACTTTGTTTTTTGGAGTTTGTTTACTTAAAAGATGGCAAAAGCCTGCAAAATATAGTAGTATAAAAATCTCAGAAGTTCTTTGGTCAGAGGAGGCATGCAAATATTTCTGGGCTCGAGGTGGTCAATTGTATTGACTTAGGCATCTCAAAGCATATTACAAATAGGAAGGACAGGTTTGTTTCTACTGTGGAAGGTAGTTCCACGACAGAGACATTTGTTTTAGGTTATGGATGGGAAGTCCCATGTGGTTGAAAGGCATAAGGATGTACAACTACAATTAACCACTGACAAGTACATTTCCATGCATGTTCTTTGCATCCCTGGTTAGAGTAGAAATTTGTTTTTTGTCAATCAGATTGTAAACAAAGTTCACATGTGGAAGTCATGTTCACAACAAGCATGTGCATCGTGAAGGACAAGAGGCATGGGAAGTGTTAGCCCTCATATTGTATGAGGGTTAACAAGTGTGATTTTCATCACACATGTGGATGATCTTCATGGGTATGCTTTTATTTTTGCTTCAGATGGTGCATGAGATGCTAGATGTTGATACAGTGGACTAGATGGTTGACTGCCTGGGTAACGGGTTGATGCTTAGATGGCTAATTGTGACAAGCTCCTTGGTGCTATTGTAAAAAAGTTTTTATAGCATTTTAATCCATTTAAAATTTAAATAACTGTTCATATGATATTCCTTTCAGCTTTAGGAGAATGTTCATAAAATTCTTTGAATCTTAAAAAAAATAGGAAGCTGGCCAAGCTTTCAACAATGCTTGTCGCTATATTGCCTGATTGGCAAGCTTAACAAAGAAAAACCAGTAGAAATAACCCTTTATAAATTATTCTCCTAGTAAGGAAAGCTCCAGTCAATGTGGCAATAGTCTCATACTATTTTTTTATATTTATGCCATATGGCAGAATTTGTTACTTGTTTTATAATTATGACCGCACATGATGCATGTCTGTTGCAACCAAAGATGTCAATGTGTTTTGAGATGCATGTGGATTGTGATAAAATCTTACTGGTTACAATTTGCACTGAAATGACCTTTACTAGCATATTGTGAATGCAATCTGAAAGTCTGATTATTAAAATTGAATGGTAAAATATTAAATGAACAAAGGAGAAAGATATAACTTCTATTATGGTGGATCATGCATGCCTTGAAAAGATGCTTTTACAACAATGACAAAATCTGTAAGTATCAAAACTTACCTGACAAAAGTTTCTGAATCGTTCCGCGTGCCTCCTTCCATGCAGGTTTTCCCATAGCCATGAAAGCATTCAGAGATGGCTGTAATAGGGGTTTCATGGTGTGTGAGTTCCAAAGCAACTGTAACACTAAATAAAGCAGGAAAATATAATATGATATCTTTACAGCTAGAATATTCCTAGTTCTTTTTAGTAGACTATCCATAGAAAGACTACTCGCTTTAATCAAATGTAAATGTTAACATAGGAACTTATCACTCGCCTTAATATGTGTGTGTGTTAAAATAAATGTTGTGAAAAAGAATAGCCCCAGGGGTTAGCTCAATCGGTTAAACCATCCACCCAAGGCATGTTGCCAACAGGGATGCCATAGGTCACAGGTTCAAATCAGGTCAAATCCCTCGGTGTTACTAGCAGCTATTGTGGCTAGCAGTTGAGCCACTCTACCTCCAGATATTCCGGGAAAGGAAGGAATCCCGTGAAGTTTTACATGGAAAAAAAATATTGTGAAGGAAGAAATAACTAAAGCACTCTCGTTTTTGTAACTGTACCATATTGATTATGCATGGAAGCTGACAGCTAAATGCATATATATTATAGGCTAACCAACCTCCCAACAACACACTGCTAAATAGGATAAGCTAGGCGTACTTGAACAATCTGTTGAGACTAAAACCAGAAAAATTAACAAGATCAAAGAACAGGTTGATACTTCAAATAAAAAAACAGTATGGTAGGATGCTGACATCTCAACAATTAATCATGTCAGAGTGAGTTTTTTTGGTCAAGCTTCATGTCATGAATTGCAGAATTTACATGTTGAGATTCCTAAGTGACATATTATCCAAATAAATGAAGTTTCTATCTGATGACAACTCTTCCAAAATACAATATCAGACTCACCGGAGAATCTCAACATCCTCAAAAGAGCTACTATATACCGCATTTTGTGTAGAACTGAATTATTTTTGTCCATTAATTATTTATAAGCCTAAATTCCTATCAGTCAATGTCATCTGCTCCCAAACAAAAATGAGTTATAAAAAGGTGTACCACGTTTAAGCAACAGAAAATGTTGTTTGCAGAAACCAGTTTTCCGAGAACTGCAAGGTTTCTTCAAGGACATGCGGTCTTGCATTATCATAAGTACAGACATAAGTAAAAGAGAGTCCTCTGTCTCCACAAAAAACTACATTTGAGGGCAAAACAGAAAACATGCAAGTTGGTGATTTGGCAATTCAACAGAATTACAGGTAGTATTTCCTTGATACCAAGCCTTTGCCAATGAGGTCGTGGTTAAGCAGTAAAGGTGGTGGCATGTCAGGCCACCCTTGAAGGTTCAACTGCCCTGGAGGCACAAAGACGCAGTTTGAGCCAAGTGCAAGTCATGGGTGATTTTAACCCATCACAGGAGCATAGAGGAATGAAAGTGTTTTTGATACATAGTTTGCCCTTTGAGGACCATCTTTACCTTGAGAAAGGGTTGTTTGGGGTGCCTGATGTGTTTGGGACAATTGTAATGCGTCGGGAGCTTAAAGGAAGTTGGGGCTAGGTGCAAGTCATGGGATATTTTGATAAAAGAGTAAAAGAGTACCCCTGTCACGGCAGCATAGCCAAATGAAGTGTTTGAGATTAATGGTTTGCCTTTTGAGGGCCATGCCCTGTGAAAAAGAGCTACTCGTAGTGCCGGATGTATTTGGGTCGACTGTAATGCTTCTATAGAGTTCAAAGGAAGCACCTTCAATAGGTATCCTCCACTTGATAAAATGACTACTGTTCTCAACACCTGATTTCTCTGTGTGCATTTTCAGCTCCACAGCCCTGACACTAAATTAAACTAAACTTCATATAAAAAAAAACGGCAAACCCCATTAGCACCAACTGAACTTTGACTGGGAACTACCATTCTGCGTTGATGGGGGATTACCCCATGGTGAAACGGTAAACACATTGCTCTTGCCTGGGAGAGGCGCAACTTTCAAATCTCTCTTCGCTATCTTAAAGTGGATTTGTATGGGATTAATGCAGTGCTTGGTAAGTGCTGGGTAAACACATCGTTCTTGCCTAGGAGAGGTGCCAGGTTCAAATCTCTCTTCCCTGTCTTAAAGTGGGTTTGAACGGGATTAATGCAGTGTTTGGGTTTGTACAGGATAAATACAGTGTTTGATAAGTGGGTTTGTAGCTCCCCACACATCAATTCGAAATTACTACTCAAACAATATTTAAAAAAAATAAAAATCAGCTTCATTGGGGTTGACGATCTTCGCTACAATATCAAAAGAAGTACAGAACCCTAAACAAACCTGGAGAAAACAATCGGAACCCTTAAGCACAGGGCCATGGAAAAGCCCAGCGCGGGCCAAGGCGCTGAGGTCCAAAACATACTCGCCAATGGCCACGCCGGGCCTCGGCTGCTGCTCGGGCGTAGGCCTGAACACTCCATAAGGCAGATTTTGCATTGAAAAATGCGAATCCTCGGGGATGTTCAAGAAAGAAACGAGACTTCCGCTCGCCATTATTCCTCCTCCTGTTCAGACTCTGCACGCTCAGAATTAATTTATTTTTCCACTGTTAATGCTGCTGAGCGTTTATGGATCTATAGCATAAGCGAGTATCGTGAAGCAACACGCAACTGGGATCGAATATCGTAATTTAACACGCAACTGAGAGCATAGAATATGATTGTGAGAGCCATGGAAGAAGAGATTGAGGTGTGTCAGTCATGGATATAAGATTTTTTAAGCATGGTTTATGCTGCTAAACTTATCGGCGATTTTTTTTCTTAAACACATTGCATTAGATTAGCTGACATTACGGCGGATTAATGACTGTTTAAAAGGAAGGGCAGGTGTGCGTGGAATTCCGCGAGCAGTGACATTAAAATGATTGCTATGGACGATGTTAACAGGGGGAGGATGTTATAAAAAAGACATCAATATCGAAATGAAAAATTGGGAGTTTGATTGGTTAATTGGCAGAGATAAACCAAGTATTAATTAAAATTAACTTACAATTTTCGTTGCAATTTGAAAAGTGTCCTCTTACAATCAAAAATTTGCAAATTCAATATTTCACAAATACGATTGGATATTTCCTGGAAACCAATTTTCATTGCAATCTTAAAAGTGTGATCTTACAATCAAAAGTTTGCAAATTCAATATTTCAAAATTACGATTTAAGGGGGTGTTTTGGATATTTCCTTACAGCAATTTCTAGGATCGAGGGCTAAATAGGGTATATTTTAAAATGATAATTTTTTGCCTTTTTCCAGCACAATTTTAGTTGCAATCTGGAAAGTGTGATCTTATAATAAAAAAATTGCAAATTCAATATCTAAAAAATAAGATTTCTTACAAAAGTAATTTGTAATTTTCTTTATAGTGGGAATAAATCTTAAAATGTTAATTTTTTGGTTTATTTAATTTAGCAAAAGCATCGGTCACTTATATTATTTTCATTTAATATTAATTCCCACAAATAACATGTTGAATTCTTAATAAGTATATTGTTATATTAATTTTTAACAATAAAATATAATAATAAATTTCTAATAAATTAAAATAATGATTATTATTTATGATCCACTTAAACTAAATTTAATTTATCATCTATCATCTATTCAAATCAATTTTAGTTTGTCAAACTTATAAAATTATATTAATTTTCATTTCATTTATAATGTTTTTTTTTTAATAAGTTGGAAATGAAATTTCCTAAATCCATGTGATTATAATGAGTTAAAAACTTAAAGATAGATTTTATTAAATCTTTTGAAAATTAGATACAATGTTTTTATAGGTTAAACATTCTAAGAGAGTGCATTCAATTCTCTACTTTATTTGTCTCATAAAATTTACAGAAGTTTTAGGTAGTGTTTAACATTATTTTTTTCCAAGAAAATTCTGGTGAGAAAATTCAAAAGATGTTTCCCCATTTCATGGATGGCATCCCTAATAAACTCATCAAAGTAATTAATATGTCTCACTCAAGAAAATTCAAACAAAACAATTATTCATAATACATATAGAAAAAATTACTAAAATGTCAAACATTATTAACAACAATCAATTAAATAATCCTTAATTATCCAACATCCTATTTTAATATAAAATTCTAACTAAATAAACATTTAAACACATAAAAAAATTCTAATAAATTATATAAATAATAATTACGAACTAAATAAAATTAAAATAACATCATATCATTAATAAAGCCAACTTACCCAAATATAATATCATTAATAAAGCCAACTTACCCAAATGAAAAAAAACACTTAAAAAAAAAACAAAATCTAACATAAATATAATCAATTTTAGCAAAATAAACGAAAACGGAGTCACGAGTGTTCCTCCATGACATGGTTTCTTCCACCAGTCATATCACATATTAAAATGGATAATATTGACCTGGCTAGGGGCCCTTTCCAAAGCATTATTTCCTCCTTCAAATTAATAAAGTATGTGCATAACGAAAATAATCAAACCTGCCACTAAGAATAGATTCAAATAAATTTTACCAACTACAAATAATCACGAAGCATGTCACGGTACTTATCCAAATAGCAAAGCTCTTGGGATTAGGTGAGCAGTGATGGATACAATGTTTCCAGAGATATTGTCTGTTTACTTTTTGTTGAAATTGGTGAGAAATTATTGAATTTGTAGATTTGAGTGGTTAAGTTTGTATAATTTGAGTATCAAAAGATTTTTTAAGAGGCTGAATCCATTTATATATTTAGAAATGCAATTTAAAAACAGAAAATTATGATTTCGCCCAAATTTCTATCACCAAATTCCGATGAAAAATACCAAAACATAATAAAAATTTTAAACAACGCGGTAAATAAATGCTCTATTGATTTGGTTGTAGGCAAAATTTGAGACTCTATTCATACATTTGTTAGCAATAAATTAATGTATGGATGGGAAGAGGATGAGACATATTTTTTAAAGTTATGGTTGGCATCCATATCCATGGATAGAGACAAGGATGATGATTATATATATAAATGAAGATATAAATGAGGATAGGGATAAGGGATTTTTTTGGAGTTTAAATTGTGTTAGAATTTTGAAATAATTCCAACCATTTCATTCATCATTATGAAAAATTAACTTCTAAAAATATTTTCTCAATGATGGGTGGAGTGTCTATTCAAAGATTTGGCATTATTTTGCTATCATAGGTTAAACTCCAAAAATATTTTGCTAATATGATGAATTGTGGAAATCTGCATTATCAAAGATTAAGAACATATGTTTCCTCCTAAAAATTTAGAGGTTTGAATCTAAACAGAATAAGATATGTAAATTTCCATAAACTTAAGCAGTGAAATTGCTATGCAAAGAGACCCCCTTATCCTATAAACAAAAGAATTTTATACATCAACTTAGTATCTAGCTAAACATAAAATGTTTTACATATTCATCTATAAATGACATAGTCACATAATGTATCTCAACTAAATTAAAAACAGGATGATTTATTCTTTTGATGATATTGTTAACTAGGGCCCATAAAAATGTAATAAGAAATTTTTGATGGTATTGTTAACGATGGCACATAAAAATGTAATAAGAAAATCATAATATAGTATGATTTATTCTTTGGATTCAACACACAAAAATGTAATTAAAAAATTATTATCAAATGGCAATAAGAAAAACAATTGATGATTTAAAAAAAAACTAGGGTTTATTTTGCACAAATATGGGCCAACAAAAGCCCCTTACTGTTTGTTTTTTTGCCCGCCTCATCAATTTTCTACCGAAAATGAAAATAGTTTTTTGAAGTTATTGGTTTATTTTTGAGTTTTTGAGAATAACACCCTTATTTTTTTGGGTTTTTAACCATGGTGGCATTCATCGACAAGACAACGGTCCCTCGCTTTTTGGGATGTTTATGTACATGCCTCCAAAGTACAGGAGATGCACCTCCACCTCTTTTGGGTCAAGGGATGAGCAAGCATTATGCACTCAACAATTACATTAAATATATATTGTCTGATTTTATGTTAATAGTTTTTGAATCATGGAGATATAAACGGCATAAAAATGGGAAGTGCACTCAACAATTACATTAAATATATATTGTCTGATTTTATGTTAATAGTTTTTGAATCATGGAGATATAAACGGCATAAAAATGGGAAGGAATTTAATCCTAACTCACTTGTTTGTTTGTTGATGATGTACTCTTGTTTGGTAATGGCTATCTCAATAGATGCATACATTTTCCATCAGGGCTTAGAGATGTATGGGCAAACAACTAGTATGGAAATTAATAATCACAAGTTTTCCATCTCATTTTACGCGTACATTTTCCATTGGGGCTTAGAGATGTATGGGCAAACAACTAGTATGGAAATTAATAATCACAAGTTTTCCATTTCATTTCACAAGATAGTCGTTGAGCAGAAAAGAGCCATCCATGCAATCCTTCCTTTTCATATTAGTGAATTCTATAAAGAGTTCAAATATATAACGTTCGAGCTAAAAGCCAATGATAATGGGTATAAAGATTGGATCTGGCTTTATAATAAGATCGAAAAAGAATATCCTCATGGTGCACAAGACGGTTTTCAATGGGAGGGAGGTTAACAATGGTTAAAGCAGTGTTGGAAGCCATCCATATTTACTAGCACTCACTCGCATACATTCCTAAAGGCATACTAAATAATATTCAATTAAAGGTCTTCAATTTTCAATGGACAAGTAAGACAGAAAACGAGTATGCCTCTTGTTAGATAAAATAGGTTAGCCAAGCCTAAGGAGATGGGAGAATGGAGGTTAAAGAATGTATATCATTTTACAAAGCATTGGCAGCAAAGAGTCTTCAAAGACTCATTTTTGGTTAAGAGTTGTGGCAAGAGGTGATGGTCCATAAGTATGTAGAGCCACTCACATCAAAGAAATGGATTAGGAATCCAATAAAGAGATTTCTCAATGCCTCCATAATCTAGAAGGCATTAATCCTATCATTTCCACTTATTGGTCATTGGTTGTTGGCATGGAATGGCGTGGAAAATTGGAAATGGCGGGTAGTTTCATGTTGGAACGGACCCTTGAATAGGTAGTGGAGGCACGCACAAACTGACAACAGGGTCACTGAACACGCTTAGACATAATAATATCCTCTACTTAGTTGATGCTCGTAATCCCAATAATGCAGCATTCTGGAAAGAAAGATGGAAATCACCAACGGATATAGTAATGGAAGGTTAACAAGCAAGGGAATGGCATGCTTTCATGCAAAAATTGGCTTCGTGTTTCATCAAATTTTGAAATAAAGAAGATATGTTGGTTTGGTTAAAAAATGCAATTGTAAGTAGATATATTGCACATCTTGGTTACACAGCGATGTTTCTAAAAGGGCAAGAGGATGAGGCAAAATGGTGGTGGTCCAAGCTTTGGAAGATTAGAGGTCCTCTTATGTGGCTAAGGCTCGCACATGGGAGGTATTTCTGAGAAGAGGATGGCAAGGTCCAAGTATATGTTTTCTATGCAAAAATTGTGGTGAGACTACCTACCATCTTTTGACTGGTTGCCATTTTACAAAGGAGGTCTAGTCGGCATCAAAGGTACTTTCAAATGGGAATGGAATATGGAAAGATGAAACAGTGGAGGGTGCATTGAAGGGGTGGATGGAGGATAGATCCGTAGCAGAACATCAAGAGCTCCTTTTAACGGTATGGTGGGCGTGGGGGGAAATATAGAATAAAACATAATGGGAATGGAATATGGGAAGATGAAACGGTGGAGGGTGCTTTGAAGGGGTGGATGGAGGATAGATCCGTAGCAGAACATCAAGAGCTCCCTTTAACAGTATGCTGGGCAATTTGGTTGGTGAGAAACATGCAATTTTTCCTGATCAACCTATCACTCCATTAAAGCCTTCTATAAAATTAAGTATGCATATGAAGGGCTTAAGAACTTTGTAAAGACAAACAAGTCTAAACAGATCCATCCATTGGAGATAGACAAAAGCAAACTATTGAAATTTCCCTTCAATACAATTAATGCAAATTCAGAAATTTCACCTCGACCTTGAAGTTTCCCAAATCTATCTCCTGTAAGTTTTCAGCCTTGCGGTTGAATCTGAAATATAAAGTACAGCAGCATATACTTCACTTCTTTTCAACTAAATACACAGGCAACTCAAGAAAATAAATATTGAACAAGTGTACTTCAAGTGAACAATGTTTCCGACCCTCAAGGCACACTTCCCAACATAAACCAGATCTGAAAAAACATTACAGTGAATTTATTACAGCCAAAAATCTGCCCAATTAGCTTCTATTTGTTTGTCAAATCAATTAACAAAATATGTTCAATGTTATGTCAAATCAGCATGCATAACTAGCACTAGAAACTACTCAATCACTATGAGCACATGAGCTGAAAATCAGATCTGCAAGTACACAAAGTTCGGGCAATGAAGCATGCTTCATATATATATAAGATGAAGTTACAAGTACATACCAACAGCTTAATACAAGTTGGTACAAGTCGTGCTCTCCAAACCCTAGCTAGGGAAACCACAAGAAAACCCTAGCCACCAACTCCTCCGAGCTAGGAATCACTCCCAACCAAAGTCGGTCAGTCCACCAAAGATCCACAACAAGCAAGCGTACAAGAGAAAACAAGATAGTCTACACTTGCATCCTAAAAGTGTACAAGAGAAAACAAGATAGTCTCCCTCTATCTTCTCCACGTCAAACACTCCAAGTAGCACTAGGGTTTCCAAATGCCAAAAAAAACCTAGTCTTCTTCTCTCATAAGAACTAGAAAAACAAGTGCTCCCTTTGTTCCTCTAGGGTTTCTCCCAGACCCTAGATTCCTTATCTTCTTAGGGAAAACCCTAACCCTAGTCTTCATAAATCACTTTAAGAACCATAACATTGAAGACAAAGAGAGCAAAGTACAATAAAGAAGAGTACAAGTGAAAGAGACAAGTTTGCTCTAGCTCTTACATCGCTAATACATGATGTGATCAACATGAGTATGAAAAGACTCTCTCCTCTATTTATATGAAAGGTGAGGGAGGCCAACAATAATAAAGTGGACCATGTCCACAACAAACAACCTAACTAAACACTAGATAGGTCCACATATGAAGCGCTCCAACTCTATGTGACACATGTCAAGCCCTGATGTATGCACGTCCACCCAGCGAGGGTCCCAAGTTGAGCACTCCACAAGAAGTGTCCAACACTCTTCCAAAGGCCTCCAGTGCTCCAATACTCTCTCCTACGCCATGTGTACCTTTGGGTCCACCACACCTACATGAACACTCCTAAACATAAGCGTCTTCAAGTCAAGCACAAGCCTCCATGCAAGCAACCAAGTGTCTCCATGCTACCTAGGGCTCAATTCCCTCCACCTAGCTTCTCAATGCCCTCCTCCTAGCTGCCCAACACTCCTCCACCAAGTGGGTCATCCTCCCAAGCAAGAAACCAAACCCTCCATTTGTGCACCCCATTAAGAATGTCACCAAGGCACATAGGTTTCCAACCACCTAATGAAGTGCACAAACATAAGCATCAAATCATGATATAGCAATCCATGAGTAAGCTATCTCCAATGTGTATGTCCATCATAGTACAACAAGGGTAGTCAACACACCATGCACCCCGCATCACATGAAGCACCCTCAAGCATGGTGTAAACACTTTCGAAGTAACCAAAAGCTAACACAAAACATGGAAAGACTAACAAGTAGTAAAAGCTTTGACACCAACGCACCCACAAAGGAACGTGGTGTAGAAATTGATACAGTGATGACTAAGGAGTCAAAGCCTTTACCACTTGTCCCATTGTCTAGCTGCTCCCTTGGCAAAGTGAAGAGGGGCCATGAATCGGAGAACTCGGATTATGAAAAGGAATCAACCCCTTTAACCAATCCAAGTGATGAAATGCAGTCAATGTTATCCAAGACTCCAATAATTTCAAAACAGTGAGTTGATTGGATGAAATACATAGCAAAAAATACAAAAAAGAGCAAGTCGTTTGTTTACTGTTACCAATAATTATTGCACTTAAGATGTGAAGTCCAAAGATCAGGTGCAAGGTTAAAGGTAAGATAAAAGGGTGTCAATGTCACCTCACAACCCTCTTCTCACTTTAGACCGGCTCTCCTCCAGTACGTACAAGGGGGTATCTCTAGGGTTAGGATCACAAAGACAAATAATATTATGGTTCAAAGTGAAATGAAGAGGTATCTTAGTGAAACAGATTTTTATTTTGTTATTAAGATTGATTTTTAAGGTGGTTAATGGGGCAAAGAATACTGCCAAAGATCCAAAGGACATATGTGATCAATGAAGACTCTATAAAGGCTGAAAATGGATGGTAGATGAGAGTAATTACTGCTGTAAACACACATAAAAAATCACTATGACAGCAGATCTATAATGGCTGGAAATTTCAATAATGTAGGTCCTCTAGAGGTACTCTACTCATGCACATGCTTAACTAGTAAAGAGTGATTTCTTTCCACACATAAAGACACTATGAAACCCTTCCTTTGAAAGACAAATCGCAATGCTTTAAGTGTGAAAATGAAAACAGCAAGGAAATTGAAATGATAAAACCTGTTTCAAGCTTCCTTTCCCAACAGCTGGCCGCCCTACTTGAGATCTCTATGGCAACAAAATTTAGATAGTTTGAAGCACATATAAATCAGCAACAAATGGAAGATGGATAACCACACATGAAGAAGAGAATTCACCATTCACATTGCCATAAAAGATGTTCAATACAAGACAAATACCAAGAGTACATACAAGTCTCTCCTCAATCCATCAACAACGTCTAGCAAGGTTAGGACTAGACCAACACCATACCATGTGCAAAGGGTGAAACGCTCTCTATAGATGATAAGCATGTAGACTGAATATATCACCATAACACTGAAATATAACATGTGACGTGTGACACTCCGTGCTCAAGCTAATATATCTCCATAGTAAACAACTGAAAGTCTCGATATGCTCTAGGGGCAGCAACAATAAGTGTGCAAGCGTCAGCGTCATCTTTCCTCTAGACATCTCACACCCACCATTGGCGATGGTCAGTAATGCCATAAGGGAAGTGCCGAGAAAAACATGTGCATCCATAACAATGCCCCTGTAACTGTCAAGTGCTCCATTGGTGCATCCTGCAAGTCTCTGACAAGTATGATGAAAATCACAAGTGAATCTGAGTTGTGATGAAAATCACAAAGAATGTGATGGAAATCACAAATCGTGATGGAAATCACAAGTGAGAGGCCTCATACAATATGAGGGGTAACATTTACATAATCCTCAACTTAGGGACTCGGAATAAGGTTGCCCCTCTTTAAGTCTTGTAAAGTAGCTTAGCCAATATGTAACTTTTGACATGTGAAATTCATAATTAGACATTTCAATAAGCAACTTTTCAGTAAATATAAATGAAATGTTATAAGTTGAATACCTATCCGAAGATCTGATAAATATCAGACCCTAAATAGTGTGGAACAATCAATGGATTTTTTTCCTCGTGATTAATAGATCTGCTTTCTACTTTCTTAAAAGAGGAGCACATTTGCCATGAGGATAGGCCATGCTTAGCGTGCCACCAAAGATCATTTCAAGCGATCCATGTCTCACTTATCTACTCTCTTGAATGGAGCCTAAAGCATAATGATACTAATCAAGCAAAAGCAAAATTTGGTGTTGTCCTCGGATAATGGAGGCTTAGTGGTGCAAACTTGGCAAGAGTAAGGTCATGGAAACCCCGAGATGATTGCTATAAGCTCGTCTTTGACGGAGCCTTTACAGGCGATTCCGGTAAGGCTGGGGAGGTGGTGTCATCATAGATAAAGAAGAAGGAAAAGTGATTGTTTACTATGACATTGATCTAGCCCTCAATTCAAACAATGTAGCACAATTTCAGGCAGTGATAAAAGAATTAAGAATGGCAATTAGCCCCGGCCTAGAGAGTGATTCCGCAGTAATAACCAGTGCAATTAGAAAAAGATTGACCCCTCAATGGTGTCATAATGCCATTATTGAGGAGGCATATAATCTTAAATCTCACTTGGGAAATACTTTGTTTATTCATTGCTTCAGGGAATGTAACAAGGTGGCTAAACTTGTACCAAATAAAGGAGTTGATGTCTATCTCCATTTGAGCACCATTACATTCAAGGTGATGAAACTAGTCAAATTGACGGTTTAGAGATTATAATATTTTCTGATATGTCTAATCAGACTTCTCATTCGAGCACACCTCTGATTTATTCATGACAGTCTCAAGAAGATCTTGTGAAGCTTTGTAGCAAGTCTTAAGTTTTGTTTTTGTTTTTGGCTTATAAGCCTTGCTTGGGCCTTGTGAGTGTTGAACAACATATGATCTTGTGCTCAAGTCTCTGCACATGTCTGATGCTCTGTAAACTGTTGGAAAGGTGTTGTTTCTACAGAGATTGTGGTAGAGGAGCAAATGAAACCAATTAGGCTGGAGGGCTGGAGCCTGGAACTAATTGGACGCTTGGAAAGAGCAGAGGAAATGTTATAAGAGGATGAAAGGATGCTGAGCGGAGCTTTAATTATTGAAGCTCAATGATGGTCCGTCTGCTTCTGAGTTGGACTGAAGTAAAGAAAGAAAAGTAAATGAAGGGTAGCAAGTTTGTTTCAGGTTATATGACTCTCCGGTCAAGTAAAAGGAAGGGCTAGCTGCTAATATTTCAGGAGTTAAGCACATAAAACTAAGTGTTTCGGAGTGAAATCGGCTTGTTCATATAAGAATAACAACCCAACAGGTATGGCTGGGGCATTGTAATCTTCATGATATCACTGTTACTTTATTTTGTTTCTGTTATATATATGGCTGGGGCATTGTAATCTTCGTGATATCACTATTACTTTATTTTGTTTCTGTTATATATATATATGTGGCTGGGGCATTGTAATCTTCGTGATATCACTATTACTTTATTTTGTTTCTATTATATATATATATATATATATCATCAGAAAAGATACACCTCCTACCCTTGCAGATGAGTCTAGGGATATGGAGACATTTCAAAGGATCAAGAAGAATGCTCAAAAAGCTGGATTCACAGAGAAGTGCTCAATAGAACAAACAGAGTGTCGTGCATGAGCAAAATGCAGGGGATTCGAGTGTAACATTTTTGGAACTGATCAATAGAACAAACAGAGTGTCGTGCATGAGCAATTGCAGGGGAGTCGACTGTAACATTTTAGGAAAAGAGTCATGTATGAGCAATTGCAGGGGAGTTGAGTGTGCTCTTCCATGTTGTACATTTTTCAAGAAATTCATAAGCTGAGAATAAAAGATTTCAAGGAATCAGTGATGCAACCTACTGAAGGTCGGTGTGTCCATATAGTCATTCCAGTGAAGAACCAGCTTTCTTTTATGAGGACAGTCCAAATATTGGTGCTAAATATTAGATGGTTAACGGCAAATAGTAAGAATGTCTTTGGATTTTTTTGTGTTTCTTTAGATGGACAATGATAAAATACTCTGGGATAATAGCAGAAAATGGATTAGAATACTTTATAAAATGCGTAGAAAGTAGGCACTGTATATATGGTAAATGTCAGATAACTAGCATACAACCAGTGTGATGCATGATCAAATGGGTAGAAAGTATGTGATGCATGATCAAATGGGTAGAAAGTATACTGTAAATATGGTAAATGTCAGATAAACTAACATACACCCAGTGTTTGATGCATCGTATTTCTCTGACTTGGTTTGTAGTTGTGAAGTATGTAATGTCAAGCTATTATAGTGGCATATTCCTATGATAAGATTTATTTTCTTATTAATACTTTTCTTATTAATACTTCTTTGGAATGTGTATATTTGTAATTACTATTGGAACTTGGGGAGATTTTATTGGAACTTGGAGAGATCTTAATACTTCTTTGGAATGTGTATATTTGTAAGTACTATTGGAACTTGGAACCTGTAACCTGTTGTATTGAAAAAGAGTTTTAAAAAAAAATAAAAGAGAATGCAAAAATTAAGAACCTGAAAGAAGCAGTGGGATCCGCTGAGCAGAGGTCCATTGAAAAGGCCAGCTCGAGACAAGACACTGAGGTCCAACACATACTCGCCAATGGCCACACCAGGCCGTGCTTCAGTCGCCTGGTTGGGCTTGAAGACTCCATAGGGCAGATTGTGCAGAGAGAAATGGGAGTCCGGACTTATGGGGATGAAAGATTTCATGGTAGCCATCTATCTGCTCTGCTCTTCTTCTTCCTTCCTTGCTTGTCGAATTCAAATTCAGCAGCAGCTCCCGAGTTCGCGAGGCCGCTTCTAATAAGATTAACGTTTAGTGAGGCCACTGACCACCCGAGGAAAGGGGCAGATGCGGACGAGGTAGGTAGCGTTTTTTTACCATTCGGTGTACTCGTGGAAGCTATGTTAGCACGTGCTCAGTGAGACCTCTCACCAGCCGAGGAAGGGATGGGGTAGGTTAGCACTTGATTAGTGAGAATCTTAAATTCTTTAAATTTGTTTGTTGGCTGTGAAGAAGAACGTTGGTTGTGAAGAAGATCGAAGTCCTTTGGATCGTTGTGGTTGGTGTTTAATTAATGATTTAGTTTTAAAAATTTTGAAATAGTGGTTTAGTGGTTAGGACTAGTCTAGAAAGGTTCAATTTTTTAGATCTTAAGTATGTGAAGGTGTAGAGATTTGAAGTATGTGAGGGATTGTGTAGTATGGGAAGGTGTAGAGATTTGAAGTATGTGAGGGATTGTATTTCATTTCGAGATGTGAAGGTGTAGAGATTTGGGAATGTATTTTGTTTTTGAGGATTAGTTTCTCTTTGTTATCAAAAAGTTGAAAAAGACAAAAACTCAAAACCAAGTAAATTTTAATTGAACTCAAAACCAAAACCTTATTACTTGAAGGTATAAGACCATCACTTACCTTCTTGCTAAGGTAAAGATATCCATTTTTGCTTAAACATGTATAGTAAAGGTAAGCTATAACTTTTAAGGTCGTTACCTTACTTAAAGCTATGTGAATGTAAGCAAGATGAGGACTCTATTGGAGTGTACACAAGAGTACATGAGCATACTTCAATCCAACGAAATGAAGAGACCACCTCTATTCTATAGTGAACAAAGTTTGTAGGAAGTTGTCGGTGCCCATTTTAGCACTTTGGTTGGCTTGTGGGACTAGGTGCAATAACCCCACTTTGTAACTTCTTTGTAGAGGAGTGGTTGGATCTAGGTGCAATACCCCAATGTGCCACTTAGCACACAAATAATTAGCACTAGGTGCATCACACCCCACTTGTGACGTGTTTGTGTATTGCACTTCATGTGGTTCCAACATCCTCCCCTAAACTCAACATGGAGAAAAAATCAAATCATCATGTAACAAAGTTGATCGAAGAGTGGACCTAATTGGGCTTATGGATGATCCGGATTTATGAGCAGAACGAAATGAAAACACAAATTTATAATATTAACATAGAGACACAGTGAATAACAACAAAGATACAATAAAATTGGACTTCTATTAAATAAGAAATATGTTGAAACTGCAAAATGCAGACTAAAACAAGCTTGCTAGAATGGTGGTAGCTTATCTCTGAGAAGAGATGTGACGGCTATGCTCATTCACAAGAAGATGATCATTACAATGAGGCTCTAAAGGCATTTTTAACATAAGGAAAATCCAAAACCCTAACCCTGGAAGATTAAATGCCAAAAGGTTTGTGGGCCCCGATGGGGGTAGTTGATACGTCAACTTCCCGAGGGCGTAACTTTTGCATACGATCTTCGTTTGGGGTGCTCGATACACTGTTGGAAAGGTCTAACCAAGAAGAACAATTTTCGAGGGGCCCAAGCGAGAGCCTTTGGCAGTTGCATCAACCCCAAATCCCCAAAAAACGTCGTTTAGGGCATCAAAACAGCCCCATAAGTTTGGGACCCAAAAAACTGCCAAGGTGGAAAACTCTATTCTAAGTCAATGGAATAGGTGGGTGGCCACCGATATCCATCTGGATCTATCATCCCTCCTTAGGAAGCAATGGTCTCCATTGCGTTGAGTTTCTGGGTGAGAGGGGGAAGCGTTTGTTGAACTTGAACCTTGGTGAGTTGCCTGCCTTGATGGAGAAGTTGTGATGCTTGGCTTGTGGAAGATTGTCGAGAACCTAATGTTTGAAGGGTTGGACCTTTTTAACCAATATGGCTACGTGAGATGACTGTGTGCAGAGGGAATCGTTGCACTTTGCTTCAATCTTATCGATCTGCTTACATTGGATATAAGGTGCTTGTACTGAAGCTACAGTGGTTGCAGTGTCCTTTTGTGCACCTTTTGAACAGATTGTGAAGAAGCAAAATTTTGTAGTATGAGATACTACCTTGTAACACTGCTTAGGTGGGACAATAGTTGGAACTACCTCTGATATTCTGTAGAGATGACCCCCCAGAGTAATAATGACACTACGGGGTCGAGACTCATAAACAACATGGCGCTTCCACATATATGGTTGGCCCAAAAGAACATCATAGACATCCAGCGAGGCAACATCACATAATACCTCATCCTTGAAGGGATGGATGTCGTATGACAATCGACACTGTTGGCTGACACGGAGATTTCCTCCCTGGTGAAGCCACCCGATGTTGTAGGGTTGCGGGTGTGGTGTTGTCGACAATCCCAACAGTTTGACGATCTTTGATGAGATGAGGTTCTTCTGGCTTCCGCTATCAACAATAAAATGAAGCGGGGTCCCCTTCACCCACATCTGTGAATGAAAAAGACACTCCCCCTCTTCAAATCTACTGGTTCTTTTGGTTGAATTGTTGCAGTCACGACAATAGCAGTAGAGTCTCCATCGATGATTTGTCTTCTACCAGTATTTTCAGAATCAGATTCTGAATAAGGGTTCGGCTCCTTGTCTTTGATCTCGACCACCAATGACTATTTTGAGTGACATTCATCGGTGTTGTGCCAGGGGATTTTATGGAAATCACACCATTTTCCAGTGTCCTTCTTCATCTTTCAGTTACCCTTCTTTCCTGTGGCTTGGACTGGTTTTCTAAAGGCTGGTTGTTAGGGCCATCTTTACCATACTTTGGTTGTTGCGGATTTGCAGACCCGAACTCCCGCTTGTTCTAGTGTTTAAATTTCTGCTCGATTTTAACAGCATATTGATAAGCAACACCCAGTGATGAGATGTCTAGAAAATCCATTTTTAGTTTGGATGTATCCGTGTAGAGCCCCACAGTATTTCAGAACAAGATGTCACTCAGAGTCTTTGATACCCAACTTGGTGCGCAAGGCATGGAAGGTATTGGTGAACTCTGACACTACTTGGCCCTCTCTTGCCGCAGTGTGGTCCATCTCATGTATTGGTTGTCATAGTTTCCAATAAGTTAATATTGTTCCCTAACCGCATCCACAAAAATTCCCAAGTGGGCTCGGCCCCATATATTCCAAACTCCTTTGTGTAAATTTGCTCCTAGTAAGTTTCCCACCAATGTTTGACATGGGGGAGAGCCTTAAGGAGTGTGAAGGTGATCTTTTCCTTGTCAGAGAAATTATGAACAGAGAAATAACCTTCTAGCATATTTAACCATTTTTCTAGGGCATTTGCATCTATATGTCCTTCAAATACGATAATATCAAAATTAACTTGTACCTTGAAAGGTGAGGTGCCTCCAAAGTGGTCGCTTGATGAAGATGTGCATGTTGTTATCGGCAGGCGTTGAAGGATGTGGGAAAAATTCTTCATCATTTCGTCCCTTTGTCGCGTGAGAGCTTACTCAAGCAACAGATTAATATAATCTTTTGCTCCGTTGTTTTTCTTTTCTTCTACCATGGAGGATTTCTTGAGCGTGCGAGAGCAATTTTCCTCAAGAGAGACAAGCTCGAGACCCAAATTGCTATACTCGGACCTTGTCGAGGACATGCACTGAAAATGATCAAGAGCAGCTTGTTCTGATACCACTGATCGGGATGATTTTTTAGAACGAAATGAAAGCAAAGATATTACAATTAAATACGCATAAATATTGCTAGAAACAGAGAAATACAATAATACATGATTTCTATTAATGAAAGAAATGTACAGAGACTGTAAAAATATAGAGTGAAAGACTTGCTAGAATGGTGGTAGCCTATCTCTGAGAAGAGATGTCACAGCTACTCGCATTCGCAAGAACATGATCGTTACAATGAGGCTCTAAAGGCATTTTTAACATAAGGAAAATCCAAAACCCTAACCTCCAAAGATGAAACACCAAAAGGTTTGCGGGCCTCGATGGGGGTAGTTGATACGTCAACTTCCTAGGGGCGTAACTTTTGCATATGATATTTGTTTGGGGCGCTCGATACATCATTGAAAAGGTCTAACCGAGAAGAACGATTTTCGATTGGCCCAGGAAAATGGCTTAGACAATCGCTTGCGCCCTAAATCCCAAAAAAAAACATCGTTTAAGGCCTCAAAACGACCCCAGAAGTTTGGGACCCAAAAAACTGTTGAAAAACTTCCAAGGTGGAAAACTTTGTTCTGATCCAGTGGAATAGGTGGGTGGCCACCAATATCCATCTGGATCAATGGAGTTGACATTGTCCACTTTGATCTTATAGATCCACATTATATGGGAAATTATGGGATGTTGTCCCATACATTGAGAGTTTCAAGTGTATACCTAAACCTATATATAGACAATCTATTAGATTTGTCTATCACTTCATCTACTCATGGAGCTCTACTCATTGTGCTTAAGTGATAATGGTGTATATTAACACCACCACTACTCTTGGAATATGTGTTTTCACTTATTCTATTTCTTCCTATCCCAACATGGTATTAGAACTATTTGGCTCTTGATCAAGGTTTTAGCAGAAGTGAAAATAGAGTTTTCAAGCGTAGTGGTGGTGTTAACAGACATCATTAGAACTTAAGCATAATAATCATAGCTCCATGAGTAAATGATGTGTACACTGATCTAAGAGATTGTTTATATATAGGTTTGAGTATATACCCAAAACCTTCAATGTATGGGACCAATCTATAAGATCAAAGTGCACAATCTCAACACCATAAGGCCAACTGAGTCCACTCCTCAGTGAACTCCCTTAATGGTCGACTCCCTCTTCTTGGTGGTCTACGCATTTTGACAAGGTGAGTTTACAACAAGAATTGTAGGTTCCAACACTTCATTCTCTTTCAAAGAACTCATTCTCCAACTCCGTTGTTGACAAGTACAAAGCAAGGACAAAACAATTTTAGTTGGAAAACCAATAAAGATGCGTATTTTAACCTCTTAAGCTTTGAGGTGCATCACATTACCCAAGGATGCCTTCATTTCAAGTCTCAGCATATTGTGTTCCAAGATAAGGCTGTCAAAAACAAGCCATTATAGAATCCAATCCTAAATGTTGAAATTCTAGAAATTGTTAAATTTGTTGAATTCTGAATAGGATTTGAAATTCTTCTTTCTTTGTATGGAGTTTGATGAAGTTGAAACCACACAAACAACCTAAAACTATTAATGATAATGTTAAAAGTTTAAGTAAAACTATTAATAATAATGTTAAAAGTTTAAGTAGAAGGGTAGAAAAGGAAAGATAAAGGTAAATAGAAACTTTCACTTCAAGAATTTAATATTGTCATTCATTCTTCTACACTTCGACATCCCCTTCATTGCTTCGTACTCCAAATACCTTTTTGAATTTAATCTAATTCTAATATGACCATGACCATGTGTTCATATGACCTTTGATTTCCCCTTCATTTCTTCGTACTTGGAATAAAATTTTCCTCCACTTTGAATTAAAACATATTCCCTACAAAACTAACTTTATAGATATATGTCGGGTCCATCATTGGATTGCAAGGAAAATGAATGAATGAATGAGTTTGTCTTCATTTCTTCATTTTTTTACCACCATTTGAAGCCTTCATTTTTTAACTTCTTAGTTTTCAACTTCTTCACATAAATTTTCTCTCTAATGATTCCAACTCCAAATTGAAAGATCGCGGAAAAGGTACCTTTGCATAGATTGAATCTTCAAAAGAAAACATTGTGAAATCCACATTTATTTCAAAAACTAAGTAAATCAAACTTAAATTTGAAAATGAATTTGTGTTTTACGTAGGATTTCATAAGAAATAACTAATATCTCGATCCTTTCAAAGCCCAAAAGAGAAAAGAGCAACACTTCACTAATCGAAAATCTTGAATATATGTGGGTTAATCTATAAGTTTGAATTCAAATCTTCCCCTTCAAAATTAACACCCAAGGCATTTTGAATTCTCCTTATCACCCTTTAGGAGTACTCGTGTTTGATGAGAAAAGCACTACATAGCTATTGCCTAAACTTTTCAAAGATGTGATTTACATTCAAATCCAGGTTTGAAGACTTGCAACCCATAGACTAATTAATTTTTTGCTACTAGTTTGGTATAACTATGTGCATGTTGAATTGTGATTGTGAAATATGGGAGGAAGGGAAAGGCTAAAGAGGAAGCATCTCCCATAGTTTTGAGCAGAGAGTGATAGTAGATAAGAGAGTGATAGTAGATAAATAGGAGTGACAATGATATTCAAAGGCTTGATTTTCACAATACACACACCTTACCTTAATCTATGTGGACAACTATTTGAGATGTACAAGTGAGCACCTCCATGTCCTTCAAGGCTTGTTAATTTCACAAACAAAGAAGATCTTGATGATACCACGATAAATTCTATGGTCCAAAAGTATTACATGTGTCATTTTGATGCCCATAAAGAATTGTTTCCCTCTCTAGACGTGATCTGATGGTTGGTACATAGGTCTAATTTAAAGGATAGTTAGATATATTAGGATAAAAGGAGATGCATTACTTCTTTCAAGCCCAAGGATTATCATGAAAGAGTGATCCAGATTATTTTCGGCATGAAATGAGAGCGGAGATATAATAAAGAAATGTACAGAGATATAGCAGATATCCAATAATATAACATAAATATATCAGAGATATAACCATAAACACAGAGATACAATAATACACAATTTCTATTAATGAGCGAAATGTACAAAACTGTAGAAATACAAAGTGAAAGACTCACTAGAATGGTGTCAACTTATCTCTTAGAAGAGATGTGACGCATACTCGCATTCGCAAGAAGTTGATTGTTACAATGAGGCTCCAAAGGCCTTTTTAACATAAAGAAAATCCAAAACCATAACCCCAGAAGATGAAAAGCCAATAGTTTTGTGGACCTCGTTTTGGGTAGTTTGGTGTATCAACTTTTCGGGGGCGTAACTTCGGCATACGATCTTCGTTTGGGGCGCATGATAGCTCGTTGGAAAGGTATCGACGAGGAAATTCATTTTGAGGGATAAATTAGAGCCTTTTGGATATTATTGAGGTGCTCGATCCTGATAAAACTTCATTTAGGCCCTCAAAATGGCCCCGAAAGTTTAGGAACTGAAAAATTGCTAAAACTAGTAAATTGCCAGAAGATTGTTTTGAACCAGTTGGAATAGGTGGGTGGCCACCGATATCCACCTAGATCAAAGAGGTTCATGTTGACATTAATTTAATGTAATTAAAGTTGTCCATGAAAATGTGATATTTCCCAAGGGATTTGAATTGAAATCCACATTTACATGGTTGCAAGAATATGTGAAAAGACAAAAGGGAAGCTAAAGAGCTTATTGTAACTCCCACGTTTATTTTTGTATAAATATATATAGTGGATGTTAAAAGGGGACTCCTTTATTTTGGAAAAGAAGGGACTGGGAGAAATCCTTAAAATTTGAGACTCTAAGTTTTGGCAGTTATCAATATAATAGTGGACAAATTCCTATAGACAATTGTTTTGCTCTGGTCCTTCATTTTCTTGGATTCTTTCATGTTGAATTGTGAGTATGTAATTTAATGAACTAAAGTTTTTTTTCTTTCATTTATGGCATATTTACATGTTTATTTTCTTATACAGGAGTATTATTGCATAAATGAAAGTAGGTATAAGAAACATTACCACGGTTGTTTGCACCTTCCTAAATTTGTACCACTTGCTTCCCAATGTTAATTTATATCCTCCATATTTTCGTATAATCGATACTCAATAGAGCTCCTTCAATTCCTATGAGGTTGCACAAGCAATCAAATACTATTTAGATCTTCTTTTAAGTGTGTTTTCATGAGATGTTGTTGACTTTATTGGTTCTACATGAAGATTCTAGAACCATTTGTTGAGTCAACTATACGACATCACCAAAAATAAAAATGAGAGTTATTACATCCTCTTTGAGACAATCTATATAACTAATAGTAACATTATGTGAGTCATCCATTTTTATATATATCCATCTCAACTCTAATTTTGAACACAAATCTATAATCATTAAGTCGAGAGGAGAGAATTGGTATAAAAAGTGAAAACTTTAAAGATTATAAACTATGAATTTAAACATGAATGTAGGAAATTACAATACCATCAAAATAAAACATGAAAGTAGTAAGTTACAAAACCATCAAAGTAAATCAAGATAAATCAAGAGCTAAACATGAATGTAGGAAGTTACAACACCATTAAAATAAAACATGAATGTGGGAAGTTGCAAGACCATCAAAATAAAACAAGAGCTTCCATGTTTCATAAATGCAACTAACCCAAAGCATTGTGTCTGTTAGCACTGAAAGTCACACTTTGTCTACTAAAGTGTAAGCTCARCACCCATCAGAATGTAAAAGATAATTTTGGTTTTGAATAGGTGGATCAACAAGATGGATAAAGAAAGAGAGAGGGCTGCAAACTGTAGATCAGTAGGCTACACCAATGGGCAATGGAGTCACAAACATCCTACTTATCGAAGGCACAAAAGTTGCACAACAAAAAACAAGATTATATGCTGATAGGTGGAAGAATGAAGAAGGAAAACATAAGATAGAATGTTCACTAAACAAAGATCCTCTCAATTTAATGAATCAACAAATACTTGAATATAAACAATGATTGATGGGAAAAATACAGCAGATCCTCTGCTGCTTAGGGATCCATAAATCATTGACAGCCTTTGATCCTCAAATCTGCAATATATTCAAATAAGAAGAAATATAAACAAAAGAGTTGCAATCTGAAATCATAGCTCTCATGAGTCTCCAATAGCAGTAATGCTTACAATCCTAAAATGCCCACAGGCTTACAAATGAACACACACAGGAAAACTGTCTGCTACATCTCTCTCTAGCCTCTCATGGCTCATGAATCCCCTTCTCCAATAGAGATCTCCTTCCTTAAATAGAAAATAGCATCCAAATAACTTTAGGAGGTCAAATTCCATCTCCTCCATTGGAATCTAAGCCTTGGAGATAGGTGGCAACAATCAAAGAGACAAAAATCCAACAAATTGCTCATTTTCAGGAATTTGTTGGAAGTCATTAATAAATTGTTTCCACTCATGCATGAGGCCTTTGATGGAGCTAAATCTTAGGTGAAGGTGTTCCTTGACATCTAACTGATCCTCGAGAAGCCATTTGAATCCTCCTTGACAGGTGGCAACCTCCCAACAAGGTGAATACCAAAACCGTGACCGCTACAAGAAATTAGGTAGCGCCGCAGTGCAGATTCGGTAGCACCACTTCTATGTCTAATATCTCTCAAACCACAACACATTTTGAAAAACTGAGAGAGGTTTTTGTTATTTGGAATGTTATGAACAAAAATGTCCTCCAGTTTTCAAAAATACCTTCTCAATTGTTCACAATCCAAGTTTTAAGTTAGTGACTCAAAACTGGTAAAATAACTTTGCACAATTCGTTTTCTGCCAAAATTTAGGTAGTGCCTGTCTGTGTGTCTACGTGTGATTGGGTAGCACAAATCTGTGAGTGCTTTTGATGCTTGAACTTGGAGATTGGGCATAACCCAATATAGTTTCAATTTTCCCCAAAATAAATAAAATATCCCATAACAATTGTATTCATTTGCCAAAATGAATAATGAAGGATTTATGCAATGTTGAGGCATAAACCAATCTTGTGCTAACAGTGTCCATGATATACATCATCAACCATAATATGTTATGGATATGTATAGAACTAGGAGGAGCTTTCTAACAAAATTTCTATAATTGGAAAAATGTGGGATTCAAGAGCTTCCATGTTTCATAAATGCAACTAACCCAAAGCATTGTGTCCATGATATACATCCTCAACCGGAATATGTTATGGATATGTATAGAACTAGGAGGAGCTTTCTTACAAAATTTCTATAATTGGAAAATGTGGGATTCAAGACTTAAGGTTATTGTAGTTTGGTACATTTTGGTTTTCAATCATAAAAAATTGTAGAATTGGTATCGAGCACTTTTATCATGAGCAAGAATATTAGGAGGGCCATTGAATTTATGGAAAACAATATTGGTCTTAGGTTGTTTATAGATTTTGTTGTTGATAAGGTTGGATAGGAAAATTGGGAAAATTGCTTGTCAACAATTATTTTCATGCTGTAATATTTCTAAACTATCCTCCTTTTTTCATAAGAATTTGTCTCCCAAAGATGGGCTTAGTAGTGAAGACAAGCATATAAGTTTTATATACTAACGAATGGAGAAATGGCCAAGTGTTCTTTAATGAATTGTTAAAGGGTTGATTGATTCCCCTTTTCGTAGATCGGGGTCTCGGGTCCAAAGGAGAATGCCTCAAGGATTTATTTAATAAACCTTACAACAGATCAAATTTTTCCTCCAAGAGGACCTTATGAATAAATCTCGAGATATCCTTGTAATAAACATAAATAAATATTAATAATAATAAATAAATAAATAGTAAACATAGAGACACATCCTAAACTGTTTAGGACATGACCCATCAACCTTGTGTCGTGTCAATGTGTGTATATATATATATTATTGTTTAAATTGCATTTTTGAATCAGAAATGGATTCAGCCTGTTGAAAAATCCTTAGGCCTCTTGGATTACACATAATTAACCACTGAAATTTGCATATTCAACAAATTCTCACTAGATTGAACAAAATTAAACATAAAATATGGGCGGAAAAAGGAAAAAACAGGAACGGTTAGACTAAGGTGGCTTATTTTTCTTATGTTGAAATTGTTGGATCTTCCAATTTGAATTCGAGTGGTTAATTCTGTATAAGGATTTTCCAGCATCATTTGAATTTTCTATTGGAAGAAATAAACCATTCCACGCAAATCGAAATTTGAATTTTATATTGGAAGAAATAAACCATTACATGCAAATCGAAATTGAAGAAATATCAAGTCAAGAAAACACGTAATTACATCAAACTAGCAGGGATGGATTGTAAATCTATGAAAGCAAGATCCAAGCTCTTCTTGGAATAAACATCAACAACCACGGCAAAAATTTAGAAAAAAATAAAAATAAAACAGGGGATTCTTCACAAGTGTTAATTCACTGGCCATATTTTCAGATCATGGGCCTCTGTAACAACATTTGTGAAGAGAACTGTGAAGGAAATTGCCTGGCATTAAAAGATTACAGAGGTCAAAATAGAATTAAGATGTCTGTCTAAATACCCCCGGATGGGGTGTTAGTGAGGAAAAGGTGTCAAGATGGAGGGGACAACGCCTTCCAATGCAGTACCAGCTACGTGACTGACGCATGCCCCTCCCCTCCTCCCACACCATGAACTTACGCAACCTTCATTCTTACCAGCGCGCCATTAACGCTTCGAGTGCGCTCTGCTCTGCCTCCTTGTTCGATCTATGGAGTCGTCATCACTGTGGTCACCTCTGTGAGTGTGCGTCCTCCCTCTCTAGCAGTATTCATACCATGGCGCTCACCGACAAATTCTTCAATTCTTTCTCTTCTCACCAAAGCCATCTCGCGGTCTGCACTCTTCCCTGGTGCTCACCTGCTACGCTTGCCATTTGTCCGTGCCTGCTTACCTTTTCCTTGCTTCGACCATGCCTCGACTGCGGGGGAAATCCAAGCGGGGCTCAGCCTGGTACCAAAACATGTCGTGCATGGCGATTCGGCCTCATCCTACCCTTGCACCTTCGCATAGCTCGTCGTCTTCCTCGCCCTCCTCCTCCGATCAATCCTCTCAGAGCCAAAGTGGCCTCCCGCCTCTTTCCTTGCCTTGGGCTTGCCAATTTGAGTGGTTCGACCTCCTGGGGAACTCACTGAGATTTTACCCAAGGCCATTTTCAGACCTCGCCTCTTCCTTGCAACATGCCTTGGTCGTCCCACCCAATTCGCCCGAGAATTCAACTTCCGCGCCACTGCCAATGCACTCGCCACCAGTCTAGTCTCCACGAGAGGACACCTCCGTCCATCGGGATAAATCTCAGGAGCAACCACACTCTTGCTCAGATTGCGCAACTGGTGCAAAGTTCCAAGACGACCTTGCAATTCTGCAAGACCCGGTGTTCGAGGTTCGCAAGGAGGTGAATGACCTGCGGTTTTTCCTGGAAATTCTGGACAAGAAGGGGATGCAAATTTTGCAATTTCTCTCCTCTTTGCATGGCTCTCGACACTCCATAGAACATGCACCCAGTGCACCAGTGGCCTCAGTGACGATCTTGGTTCCGGCTCTCCAAATGTCAGCAGTGGACGACGCGACAACATGCTCGGCTTCGACTCTCTAGGTGCTTACATTGGACACCGTGGCATGCAACACATCGGTTGCCTGAGCTACGACATCTTCACAAATGTCTGACTACATGGCCTGTTGTTTGTTATGTTTATATTTTGCCACCTGTACTTTCGGTTAATTTTATTTTTGTATTTCATGTGTCTGCCCTCTAGAAGCCTGGACGAATCGGTTTCCCCACGGGGCGATTATGTTCTAGTTGTTTAAAATTGTTATTCGAATATGGGGTTTTGATTTGGAAGGCTGGCTGAATTGGTTTCCCTCCGGTGCAATTCAGTAACTACAGTCCTCGTACAAACTTGACGATATTGTAATTTTTGGCTCTGAAAGGCTCTTTATATATAGAAGAAGAAGAAGAAGAAATTGTAACGTACACGAGGTTACCAATAGCCTATGGGACAAACCGCCTCATACACTGATTTATGCATTTCAGTCCTTTTCCTGTTCAGCTTGATGATGAGCTCTCCCACTTTCTCCATTGTCCCCTCGTTGAATAAATTATTCCCAGAGTTAGTTGTTAAAATACTTGCATAATTGTCCCTGCTGTCTTTGAAAGATTCACACTCTAAAATGAAATGTTTTTTTGTTTCCACTTTTCCAAAGTTGCAAAACATACACACCCTTTCTTCCCAAGCTTCCTTTGGTCTTTTCCAACGCTCGGTTTCACAACGGAGTTGATGGGAATTGGTTCTTAATTGGGCAATAAGCATTTTGGATCTCCAAGATATATTGGCCTCTATGTACGCTTTTTGATGGTGGTTGTTAGTGGGGTTAAACTCTTCAATGTAATACTTTTTCTTTCTCCCTAGCCCTTTATCCCAAGATCGCTTGTGGAACCTATCAATAACAAAAGCCTTTATCTCTTTATTGTTTGTAGGGCACATGTTCAAGTGAATATCCCATTTACTAAGCCATTTAATATTTTGTCACATCCACGTCTTCTTTATTTTGCACAATATGTCATTGAAGACGACGTTAGGCCATCGCCCGTATTCCATTTGCTCATTTTTTTTTAGATATCTTATAAGACGCACCATAGCAATTGCTTCAATAGGAGCAACCCCCATTTCACTCTGCATGATATCATAAGGAACTGAAATTTTAATTTTAAACTTGTTTGTAATCAAGCGTTTTTTAATCTTCTCAATTTGCTTCCATTGTAAGTCAGATGTATTGTTGGCCCACACTTCACAACCATAGAGAACCACCGGGATCACTAAAATCCCAAAAAGAGTTTGCATAGTCTTTCAATCCCATAGCTTTTCCTCTCTGCACCTATTTTGGAAAGCATAGAATGCTTTCCAACCTCCCAAAGTTCTTTTCTTTCTGCAACCTTCCCAACTTAGATTTTTGTTGAAGTTAATTCCGAGGTATTTGTAATCTGGCACTTCATCAAGAGTGTTGCCTTCAAAGTAGAACTTATGTTGATTATGTTTTTGTTTTCTTTTGCTAGATAAAACTACCACTTTCGTCTTGCTAGTATTGACTTGCATCCCCACTGTACTACAAAATTGCTAAAGGGAAATTAAGTGTTCTTGCAACTCGGGAGCAAATTTAGCAATCATAATAAGGTCATCTGCATACAAGAGAAGCCTTATCACAAACTCGCCCAAAAGAGCACCATCACCCTCCTACAAGTTTAACCACTCTTCAAGTTTGTCTATATATAAACCAAAAAGGGTAGGGGACAATGGGCACCCTTGCTTGACCCCTATATCACTCCTAAAACTTTCGGAGATACCAGCTGACATTTTGATTTTGACTTTAACCTCCTCATATAGCCTATGGACGACTGCTCTAAGGTGCATAGGAACCCCAAGTTCCTCCATTATATGCCAAAGCTTCTCTCTAGGGACCGTGTCAAAATCTTTTTTGAAATCGACAAAGCAACAAAAGACTTCCTCTTTTTTCAGCACACTTTTTCAATGATGTGCCTTAGAGTTATACTGTGATTAATCGTTGAGTGTTTAGGTCTGAAACCTGCTTGCCCTTTGGCGTGCATATCTCTTTCTTCCGCCCACCTACTGATTCTATTTTCTAGCATACTTCTGAATAATTTTGCGAACAAGGGGTTTATCATTATAGTCCTATAGTTGGAAGGATTGTTGACATCCCCACTCTTGAAAAGCGGTATTGCTAGACTCATTCTCCAATCTGTAGGGAATCTTTGTTGAATGATGTTGTTGAAAATTTTCATAATGTGAGGTGCAAGAGTTTTTGAACCCCATTTTAGATATTCTGCTTGGAATTCGACTAAATCTTTTGTTTTTCCAACTCCCAACTTTTTGATACCCACCTCAATTTCTTGCACGGTGAAGAGCTTAGTAGTAGTGTTGACCAAGGGAGGGGGGTCAACCTTAGGATCTTGCTCATAAAGTTGCTTTGCATACTTGAGCCATTGATAAGTTGTGATATTACTTTCAGTTGTTTCTTTCTCATTTGAAGTTCCTCCCAAAATAACTTGGGGTTATTTTTCCCCAAGAAAATTAGTTCCTCCCTCCTTGAGATCATGAAATCAACGTTTTTCTTTCTTACAATTTGCTTGTAGGCTTTTATGTTTATTTCTTTCTCGCTTGACTCTTTCAAAGTTTTCTTTGTTGTTTTGCATTCATCATCAAACCAAGCATTAACCAAAAAACAATTTGTTTCAGATTTCCTATTTTTTGCTCTTTTGCATTTTGTAAGTGCGCTTTGAATTAACTTTGTTAGCTCAAGACTATGGAGGCCCTGGGACGAAATTTTCTCCTTGTTAAATAGCCTCTCTAGCGCTATCTTGAAGGTGTTACTATTTTTTTGAGTCAAAAGAATTCTCCCCTTTGAAGGAGGTTGTTGAATGCACTTATTTTTCATCCCACTTTGTTGTTGTTCAGCTCAAGTGAAACTTAAATAGATCGGTCTATGATCGGATTTCAATTCCCACAATTGTTCACCAATCAAAACTTCTTCCATTTTCTCACACAAGCCATGCGAGCAAATTCCATAGTCTATTACACTTGCTCCATTGTAGGTATTGCAGGTGAAATTACCTAATTTCGCCCATCTAGCCAACCCATTACAAATGACTAAGTCAAATGCCCCACATAGAGTAAGCAGTTGCTCCCCAAAAAGGTTGAAGCTTTTGTTGTCCTCTGAAACTCTTGTCCACTAACGATTCCTTTCTTCTGTAAACCAAATGGGATTGCAGTCTTCCTTGCAACGAAGAATACTAGCTTGTTCACTTGTTGTCCTAGCATTGAAATCCTCCACTATAAGGACTTCACTTAGTTGAGAGTACGCCATAATATCGTTTTTTAAGGCTGCAAAGGGGTCTTTATGGTCAAGCCCCCTACTTTTGTAAGTTTTTGAAACTTGTGGGGCAAAATAACATGCTGCAATTATGATGGTGTTACCATTTTCTGATATTTTAAACCAAACGAATTGTTTATTTGAGTTTTCTCTTTCTAATTGAATGAGACAACCTTTTTTTTTCCTCACTAAGACCATGATACCCCCGTGTCATTTACCGTTCTCAGCTACCCTATTCCACACTGCCATCTTCACATACCCTTCAAATAGAGGTGTCTTGCACCCTTCATGCTCATGTATTTCCAATAGACAAATTATGTCTCTATCTTCCGCGATAGGTCCTAACCCAGGTCCCCGCCTCCAAGGATAACCTCTGTAGTTCCAACAAAATAATCTTAAGGAAACCTAGATGTAATCTGATTGCTATTTGTTTTGGCCTACAAGACTCAAAGTTGAGTCTTCAACCCTATCTGTCCATACTGGCCTTGTTGCATAGTTTCCTACTAATGAATTTGCTGTCACTTCTTAGCTACTGCCTTGTTGTCCTGTTTTAGAATGAGGACCGAAAAAGGCAATCACAACTTTGCCTTTGAACAACCATGCCCTTTTGCCCTCATCCCTTGTTGTCCTAACCTTTGACATCTCTTCCCTTCTTTCCTCTTGTTGTCTAATAGTTAAATCTTCTTCTATAAAAAAGCGAGAGCCTCTCAGGAGTTGCTTCTTGCCTAGGAGAACTTGTTTTTCACGTATGCTTGACTTGATAACTTTTATGGGCCTATCTCTCTCGTCACTGGGTTTACCCACCCTCCATGCTTGGCAAATTCGACCTTGCCAAAGCAACTTGTCCTTCAAAAATTCACTTGCAAGATCGAGAGTACATTCCTTTTTTCCATACTCTCTCATGCCTTTGATAATTATGTTTGCTTCTTTTACTTGTCTTTCTTTGATTTCTCTATCTTGCATGTCGTCCCCCTGCCTGCTTGTTTCTTTTTCCATACTAACATAATTACTAAAAATTTGTGTCCAAGTTTTGGAATGTTTTGTAAGATCTCTTTTCTCTTCATCCCTTGCTTTCGTTCTTTGGGTGTCTGCTTGTTCAATTATTTTCCCTTCACCTTTGGATGTTTTAGAGTTCATCTCCTCTCTAATTTCCACCGCAAAATCTTCCGTGATTTGCTTGACATCTTTCACGCCTTGCCATTCAGTGTTTGCTGCTAGAAGGGCTTCTTGCAACAATGTCACTTGACCTTTTAAAACTTTATTGTTTTATGCTAAGCCCCGATTTTCTACTGTCAATAGTTGGATTTTAAGGTCTCTCTCATGCTCTTTGACTTCCAAAACCTCCAATCTCCTCTTGGCATTTAGTAACTCTTGCACATACATGCCAGGGGACTAGGTGAGAGGTGTGGATGTGGCACTGCATAATGCATAATGATTGTTGTCTTTAGTCCTGTTGTTGCTACCCCTTTGCAAAAGAGGCTTGTTTGACGGTTTATTACGAAGGGCCAAATTTTTCCTTCTCTGCTCCCATTTTAAACAAGCAGCTCTACGTTTTAAAATACCCCAAAATTGTTTGGCATTGACCCAAACCCACTTCCTTGTTTTGCTTGAAGAGACAATTTTCACTTCACCTAAATGGTTTGTTTCTGCAAATGCAGGCACCTCTTGCCCATTTTTTTATGTGTGTTGAATGTATTGCCATTGCCATAGGGGACAAGAAGAAACACAAAAATAAGGTTAAGCATCATGACAATACATCTCTGTCTATTGGGGACAAAGGACTGAAAATTGTGCCACTGTGCCCTTATTGTTCCCCCACTTGCTATCTATGTTCCTGTCGTTGTCCTTGTTCCCTTGGATAACCCTGTTCTCTAACCATAGTTATCCATGTGCCCTCGTTCCTTGTTGTTCCCGATTGTTCCTTGTTGTCGGCGCACTTTCCCTGTTGTTCCCAAAATTATAGTCCCTGTCAGCGCACTTTCCCTGCTGTTCCGAATTGAGCCAGTAACAAAAAAAATATGTATGTCCGAATTGAGCCAGTAACAATCTTTCATTTACCACAAGTCCATTGAAATATTTGTGTTCTGTGTAATAGCCGCCTCATAATTCGAGTGAATAGACGATATTTGTGTTCTGTGTTATAACCTCCTCATAATTCGAGTGAATAGAAGATATTTGTGTTCTGTGTAATAATTGCCTCAGAATTCGAGTGAATAGAAGCATAGATAGACCCGCCATTCCAAATCCCTCTCAACAGATTCATAATAGCCCTCAACTACCTCGACACTTGGAGTTTAAGCTGCAAAACCAAATCCAAATTGTTGGCGAGAGAAATTAAAATCGGAGAGTTTACTTTAAAAGTAGTGAATCAAAAGATATCAAAGTATTATATAATAAAATATATCAAAGGTGTTTTATTATTAAAAATATAAAAAACAAAATCTTTTTAAACTTTAAGTTAATTAAATTTCAAATTAAAAGGTCAAAAGGGTTATTTTGAATTAAATTTTGTAAATATATATTAAGGGTTATTTTAAAAATTAAATTGTGTAAATATATATTAAAGGTTTTATTAAAAGAGTAATTAAAGTTAAATTTTGTAAATATATATTAAAGGTTATTTTAAAAATTAAATTGTGTAAATATATATTAAGGATTTTATTAAAAGAGTAATTAAAGTTCAAGTATCTTTTTAAACTTTAAGTTAATTAAATTTCAAATTAAAAGGTCTAAAGGTTTATTTTAAATTAAATTTCCTAAATATATATTAAGGGCTATTTTAAAAATTAAATTTTGTAAATATATATTAAGGATTTTATTAAAAAAGTAATTAAAGTTTAAGTATTTAAGTTTGGGGAAGTTAAGGATTTCAATAAAAAGTGGGATTTTTTTATTTTTTTTAACTTCATCTTTTGTAATAATAAAAGATGAATGGAATGTTGAAGAAAAAGATATTAGCATTTATTTTTTGTTGAGAGGGAAGAAAAACTACATAAACATTGATTTGGTGAATTAAATATTAATTTCAAAGCCAAGTATAATTGAAAAGAAAAACATTTTTCACAATAAACAATATAAAATTAAGGACCTACAACTACAATTGATGATTATAAATTCATAACACAATTCAATGTTACAACTATGTATAGAGAAGATATCAACATAATTTTGGGTTCACCCTAGATAGAAACATTAGGAACTTGCATCTTAAACATGAGGAAGAAGTTGTTGTTGCTATCCTATAAGAACAAGAAGATAATGTTGCAAGATGTTACAATAAAGTTGAATTCAATAACTCCTTCATCAAAAGACTTGAAAGATGTCTCAGAGGTGATCCTTCGGGATAATCAGAAGTGAGTACAAAAAATGCAAACATAATTTGACAAGGTTGTCGTTGATAAAGATGAATAAATTTCTCACCTAAAAGATCATAGTCGGAAACTACTTGCATAGATTAATAAGTCAAAAGATACAAAATTGTTGAATTAGAAGTTAGAACTGTAAAATCAAGGTCTCAAGAAGAAATTATTATAAAAAGACGAACAAAATTATCACCTACGAAACCTTAATCAGAGGTTGCTTGAACAAATCAAAAGGTTAAAAGATAAGAAACCAAATAATTAAGTTCTTTCAAATAAATTCGACAACTCAAAAAATGATGTAGAACTTTCATGCCTAAGGGTTCATAGTCACAACTTACTTACATGAATCAAGAGGTTAAAGAATGATAAGAAGTCATTACATAACAAGTTAGAACAACTTACCAAGAAAGAAGCATTGATTAACAAAGAAACAATGATTGAACCTATGGAACTAGAGAAACAATGTTGGCACAGGGGCAGACCCAAGGTTCAATGCTTCAACAACGCACCAACAAAACCCTAACTACTGACCCTTTCGGCAACACTTGCGAAGCAGATGCAGTCTCACCCGAGGTAGAGGCAGGGGGGTTGCAGGACTCAAGTGTCTACAACCTAGCTGGGAAACAGATCTGTGATCACAATACTTAACAGAGCACTCAACAATTGACATTCGTTAGTCTTTAACCCTTATTCATATCGCAGGTTGAACCCTAAATACAGAACAAAGCTGTGATAAACAGATCAAACACTTCTAAACACTTAGCATAAGTTCAGATCTAACATTCATTCACATCATAAAACACTAAGCATTCATAGATCTATCTATCATACATCAATAACAGTGCACTAAGCAAGCATAAGCATAAACACCATGAATAACATTGCACAAAGCATATCAACACAAGATATACGTGGTTCACCCCAGTGTGGGGCTACGTCCACCAATTTTCTTCTCTTCTTATTAGTCTCTTCCAATCTTCTTACATGCACCAAGCCAGAACGCCAACTCCGCATAGGACATGAGATCTGCGCGCACCTCGCTAGATCCTCCTTCCCCGAATTGTATCAAAGCACAAAGCCTTACACAGTTTGTCTACACCAAGCACTTTCAAACACTTGCACTTAGCTCTGCAAGTCTTAACACATCTTCTTGCACATAGCTAATATTAGCACTAAGCCATCGACCCTTTCTTACATCGCCTAGCTACTTATTTATACATTACAAAAGAGGCCTAAGAATGGGTAAACCCATGGGCCGACATCCCATTCCCGTTACATAAACCCTAAAACCCAAAAAGCCACCAAAAAGGGCGAGATCCCGCAATCTCCGCTTCGCCTGGGCGCTTCGTCTTCGACTAGCCTGTCAAAGTCCCAAAAATGATCAAACACGACCAACGTTTCCACAAAACTTGGTCAAGGGCCAACAGGCCCCCAACACTCACCGGTGATTCGTCCCGAGTCACTATGATTTGGGAAACACTGCTTCGAAGGCCTTGACTTACTGCTTCGCCAAAACCTCCTACTCGACGAACTCCTGAATGAATTTCTTGGTGACAGGCCCTTCTAGGCGTTGTTCCACTGTTACGACCACTTGTTCCAACTGTGATCTTTGTCCCTCGTTCTCTTTAAAGAGGGTGCATGCTTCATCCTGCACCAGCTGGAGTCCCTGTGTCACCTCCATCACTTTGCTCTGGATGGCAGTGACCTACTGTTGAACTGCGCGCTGCTCCTGTGCCCACTTCATCTTCTCCACTGCTGTAAGCAACTTCAACTGTGCTTGCACTGTAGATGCCTGCTGCTTCGCCTCCTGGAGCTGTGCCTCCAATGTCCTCAGTTTCGGGTCTTCTGCACGGTGCTCATAGGTTTGCGCACTTCGGTTACTTAGTTGTTTGCATTTTGAAGCGAACGCCTTGATTCTTTCGACTGTGCTCCTGGCAGTTTCATCCCTCTGATCCCACACTTCCTGTGGAGTGCTCAGCACTGCTTGTAGTTCTAACTCGGCTACTCTTGATTGAAGCTGTTGAATGGCTTCAACGAGCTTTCCCACTTGGCTCTCAGCTGTCTCTTCTTTTATCTGGCCAAGCTCGACACAGAGTGAAGTGCTCTAGCCACTGTCTCCTTGACCACAGTCTGCTCCGCCAACAACTAGTCTTTTTCTCTCTGAATCTACTCTCTGTCTTCCTCAAACTTTGCTCTCATGTCATATTTTTCTTGCTGCGCAACCCGAAGTTGCTTTAGGGCTTCCTCCTTTGCTTGCTTCAAGGCCTCTGTGGCCTGTTATTTTTCTTCTTGTACTCGACGAAGGTGAGCCTCTGTAGCATTTGTTATCCTTCGCAATTGGGTGGGCTCATCCCCCAATTCTACAGCTTCTGATAACGACGACGCAGTAGACACTACACAGCTCGAATAGAGAGCTTGTTGAACCCCCTTCAGCTCCACCTCGATTCTGTCATACATTATCTCCTTCTTTGCTTCGTTTTGCTGCAAGATATCCTCCAAAGTATCTACTACAACTACGATGATGAGGTCAATATCATCCACTGTGAGCACATTTTGAGACTAAGGCTTATTGTCTTGTGTCTTCTTCCGTGCTAAGGGTTTCTTCGGAGAAACCTTCCTTTTCTTCGATGTCTCGGCCTCTGTAAGGGGTTCCTTCTACTGTGTTACTTCACCCTTTTCTTGCTTGTCTTCTTCCCCTTCGTCCTCTTGGTTTATTTTGTCGCCTCCTCCTCCTCCTCCAAGTGAGTCAGATGTAGCTTCCTCCAATGTGTTGTTTATCTCCTACACTTCTTCCTTCTTCTTCTTCTTCTTAGCACTACTCGGTCCATCCCACTCTGTCCGTGTGACCAAAGGGCTTCCGATGATGTCAGGGTTAGAGAGATTTGTCTGCTCGAGTGGTACAAGGAATTCAGTGGGCCATTCCTTGGTTATCTCCTCCATGTCTTCATTAGTCAATTTGTAGTAAGACTGCAGATCCTCCTTGCTTTCATCCCTGCGTGCAGTGATGTAAATAAAGTGGCGGTCTGCGCGGAACTTCCGTAGTGGCCGGTAAGTATCCAAGGTGTTCAGGGTCATTCGGGGGAATGACTCAATGGCGCATGTGAGTTGTAGGTAGTAAGTGTGAAACACCGCATTTGATTGCCACTGCTTCACCATCTCACTTGTATACCACAAGGTGGTGAACATCGCGGCCAATGGTTCTGATGGCTCAACTTCCGGGAATGTCTCTCCCTCCAACATATCCCAAGCGACAAATGCTATAAGAATTAGTAACCAGCTGAAGTGGAATTCATAGCCTTGTTTCTATGCTTTGCGACAGTCCTTCTCCAACTCATTGACGAGGTAGCTAGCCCAGTTCATTTACATGCCCTCGACACACTTCCCTGCGAGGTCGACGACGAACCCTGTAACTTGCGTTGGTCTGTTCTTCTTGACGAGCTTGCCAGCAATCAGTTGACAATCTAGGCACACTGCGCCATCTTGGATGGAGGCCACCTTGTAGCCTCACTTCCCCTTCCCCACATCACCATAGGTTTCCTTCATATGCTGCGCCAGGAAGCGATTTGCAGCCTTCCCTGGATAGAATTGTTGAGGGTTCGGTCCCTGCACGCTCAGTCCAGTGATCATGTGGATCAACATCGGATCCACATTCATGTGCCTATCTAACCAGAGATAACCTCCATGGTAGCACGACAGGAGGAGTTTAATGCACACATTAACCTCCTAATGTCTATCGAAGTGGGGGATCTTCATGACGTTCAAGATAGTGGACCTCACAATCTCCTTAATCCATGGTCGGGGGACTATATTCGGCTTCTTCCCAGTTGTCTTGGTTAGGTATCGATGCGGTACAAGCAACGCATAATTCTTATTATCTCCAAGTTTGAAATCGTTGATCTTAAGATCAGGGATCAGTCCTAGCTGCGATCCGACTATGTGTATCCCTTTCGGGAGGTATGCAATGATGAGCATGTACTCGAAGTCACACGAGACGCTGTCACGACTAATCGCGCTAGCCAGAGTCAGGATGTAGTCGGGCATGATCAACGGGATCAGCTTCGCGTTCGCCAGGTCGTCGCGGCGCTTGCTTATTTTCTCGGTCGATGTTCGGCTAGATCGACGTGCAGTCGAGGGGGAGGCTTGCAATTTGGCCGTCGATGAGGCATGTACTCCTGCGGACATGACCCCTTCTCAGCCACAAGGTCGATCAATATTTCTTCTAACGATTTCTCTACTTCTCTAAGGTCGCTCGACATGCACACTCATAAACAAATAACTCGGGTAGGCGACTGAACACTCAAGGTAAGAAAAACAGGTGGCGAGGTCTCAAAAGCATAGCACGATAGCAATCAATTCTCTTGTTAGCTCGGATAATCACAATTTGCAAAAGTGTCCCCGGTGAGGTATTTGACGGGTAAAATAAACAATGTCGTAACGAGTTCCTCCAACATATCGGAAAAGCCTCAATCAATACGATTCCATCCGTTATGGCGCGGTCCCAATGGTCCAATGGCAATCTTTCCGGCAATAACTGTGTTTCTAGCCGTTCCAGAGCGTCATTATAATGGTGAGGATGCCTCCAACGGTCATATAGCTTCGCCATGGCGAAGTGCCAGTCTGCGCTGTTATGCTATTCCGACGAGGTTCAGGATCTGTAAGTCTTCTTTCTGTGAAGTCCTCTCTGGAACTTCCTGCAATTTTTCTAACTTTGCTTTCTTTGTACTCAGCTTTCTGGCCTTCTTTCTTGTGATCCGAGTCTCTGGGTTCCTCTTTCCATTCTTATTCTTATTTTCTCCTAGTAAAGGGGCTTCGCACTATTGAGGGTCTTTCAAAGGGTTCGAGTGTAGTACCTCTTCTCTTACTTCTTTGGGGTAGGTGCTCTTCTCTCCTGCATGGACAAGTTCTGTAAGCCTTCTTGCGTTCTTTCAACCTCGACAGCCTTTTGCTGCTTCGACTTGTTCTCCTGTTCTTGTATTAGTCTAGCTATTTTTCTGGTTATGAAGTCCCTTAATTCTTGCTTTTTCTGTTTTGTGGCTTCCTCTTCTTCTTTCCTTCGATTTGATCTTTCTCAATCCAGGGCTTTCCTAATTTAAGTGCAAAAGGAGTGGTATTCTCAACTAACTTAATGACCTCAAATTCTTCTTCAATCGATGCTCCATGGGCTATCATAGGTACATGAGTAAGTATTCCACATAGGGTTAACATCTTTCCTTTAAACACGCCTATCCCTCTCAATGAAGGAATCATAGCCGACTTTCCCAAAATTTCCCAAGTGCTTTCTGGCATGATATTCACCTGTTTTTCTTCATCGAGAACATAGTCTATGTCGAAGTCTTCTATTCTTGTTTCTATGCACTCCTTCTCTTTTAAGATCTCTGGTAAACTGATGTTTCTATGATAATTCAATGTTTTTTTCATCTGTAATAACATAGTCTCTGATTCTTTCTGGTTCTCTAGCATATCCTTGATTTCTTGACCTTCTTCATGGTTTTCTTGTCTCAGGTTCATCTTTTCAACTTTAGCAATCATTATAGGACAATCCAAAACCTCATGACCAACAATTTTACAACAAAGACAAATATGACCTCTACCAGAGCATTCCTTAGTAATTTGTCCCAGTTTTCTGCAACTATAACAAAGTGTCAATCCTCTCTTTCTCTTAAACGATTCCCAACCTTTCTTGTACTACGCACTGGGATCACAGTGATGGACCTGCAACCTGCAAAACTTCTTTCTAGGGTCTTGCATCCATTTGTTAGTCCAAAACTTCTTTCTATGCATAGGAATAACATTTCTTTCACGAACTCTATCAAATTTATTCATATCAACTCTTTCTTCTAGTCGTGCCCTAGTTTCCAGACTAGGACAAAATTTATCAAACATACCTAAGTTCATACTTTCGAAGCAAAAATTTCCACTTATCTTACCTTTCTCAGAGCAAAAAGCTTTAAGATCTTACCTCTTTTCTTTAGATCGGACTTCCATATCTTAGCACAGAGCTTCTCAAGTCAAGTAGATTACGACGCACTACGCCAACAGATCTACGCACATAGCTTTCTTTTTTTCTTCAGTTCCCATCAATCACAGTTTCAGGTCCCGACAATAGAACCATTTGTTGGCACAAAGGCAGACCCAGGGTTCATTGCTTCAACAATGCACCAACAAAACCCTAACTACCGACCCTTTCGGAAACACCGTCGAAGCAGATGCATTCTGACTCGAGGTAGAGGCAGGGGGGGTTGCAGGACTCAAGTGTCTACAACTTAGCTGGGAAACAGATCTGTGATCACAATACTTAAAATAGCACTTAACAATTAACATTCATTAGTCTTTAACCCTTATTCACATCGCAGGTTAAACCCTAAATACAGAACAACGCTGTGATAAACGGATCAAACACTTCTAAACACTTAGAATAAGTTCATATCTGACATTCATTCACATCATAAAGCACTAAGAAATCATAGATCTATCTATCATACATCAAGAACAATGCACTAAGCAAGCATAAGCATAAACACCATGAATAACAATTCACAAATCACATCAACATAGAATATATGTGGTTCACTCCAGTGTGGGGATACATCCACCAATCTTCTTCTCTTCTTATTAGTCTCTTCCAATCCTCTTACATGTACCAAGCCAGAACGCCAACTCCGCATAGGACATGAGATCTGCGTGCACCTCGCCAGATCTACACCAAGCACTTACAAAACACTTGCACTTAGCTCTACAAGCCTTAACACATCTTCTTGCACATAGCTAATATTAGCACTAAGCCATCGACCATTTCTTACATCGCCTAGATACTTATTTATACATTACAAAAGAGGCCTAAGCATGGGTAAACCCATGGGCGGACATCCCATTCCCGTTACATAAACCCTAAAACCCAAAAAGCCAACAAAAAGGGCGAGATCCTGCGATCTCCTATTCACCTGGGCGCTCCGTCTTCGACCAGCCTGTCGAAGTCCCAAAAGTGGTCAAACACGACAAATGTTTCCACAAAACTTGGTCGAGGGCAACCAAACCTATGGAACTAGAGAAGCCTCTAGATGTAAAAATCCAAGTTTTGTAGAAACGAACCAATAATGATCCAATCAACATCACAACTCAGGAAGATGCAAAGCCACTTGAAGTTAGGATATCTTAAGATGTCACATGATCAATGAAAATTTTGAGTATCTCCACCAATAAAGTTTTAAGGATCAACAAGGCAACACAAGTATCCAAAGAAGACTTACTTCCAAAAGTGAAACAAGAAAGCATTACAAATATTGTAAGTAAAGTTCATGTTATGAGGATGCCTTATTGACATCCAAATCACAAGAGTTGATACCCTAAATAATCAATATATCTACATCACTAAGAACAAAAATAGTTGACTTATATTATGAAGAATATTAATGTGAGTATTGTTGAGTCTCATAATAAAAGCTCATCTTGGGAATCCTATAAGCGCAATGATACACAAAGTATCAAATTAGGATGGCCAAACCCTCTTACCATTCGAAAATTCTACTCGACACTTAAAATATCACATTGTCTCATGTCTCCAACCATCATCAACTCAAGAATGAAGAATCATCGGGTCAAAATGAAGGCATAATTTTTTTATGCTTTGAGGACAAAGCATCTCTAAGGGGAGAGGCAATGTAATAAAATTTAATAATAATAATAAATAGTAAATGAAGAGACATATCCTAAACTAAGGAGATGACCTAACGAAAGGACACGATCCATCAACTTAATGACCTAATAATGTCTATATATACCATCACATTTCAACTTCACGAACAATCAAAATCTTTGTCTGGAACCTTCAAACATAATGAGTTTCAACATATCTGTTGTGAGCACTACTCCTGGGCAGATTCTCTTTCTAAAGAAGTTGTATCTCTTGTTAGCAATCATCTTATTTTGGAGGAATTCTCCAGTGGAGCCTCTGTTTCCAATAGAGAAGGTCTTGTCTTCTAAGTTGTTGATTATTGAATGGGTTATCTTGTCTACTTAGTGTTTCTAATTTTTTTGATATATGGTGTTGATCTAGATTTATGCTGTAACGCAACAAAATACACAAATAACCATGAATACAAAGATGTAGCGGAAATAACACTTCATTTCACTAATATCAAAGAACTGAAATTTGTTTACAGACATAATAGAAATAAACTAGCTAGGGCGTTGGTAGCTTATCTCTGAGAAGAGATGTGGCGGCTATAGGCCTTTGAACTCTATGTTCCAATGAGGCTAGAAGGCCTATCTATTATTGAGAAACAATGGAAACCCTAAACATCCAAAAAACCTAACCCTAGGAGATGAAACGCCAGAATATGGCCCCCGTCGGGGTAAATTGGTACATCAATTTCCCGAAGTTGTAACTTTGACATACTATCTCCGTTTGATGCATATGATACATCGTTAGAAAGATCTATCCGAGGACTACAATTGTTGGCAATGCATATAAAGATGTTTATTTTCTAAATTATAGATACCCAAAAAACATCGTTTAGTGCCTCAAAATGGCTCCAGAAGTTCAGGACCAAAAAACTGCCCAAAATAGTAAATTGTGCTACAATTAAGGAAATTGAAAGAAACAATGGTGGGTGTCCAAGTGGAATAGGCGGGTGAACCCCAATAGCCACTTGGATCAGGTGCTCACACCTCTTGAAGACTAATTTCTCTTGGTTTTAATTGATGGAAAAATTCCCCAAACACAATTTTTTTTACCACATTTTGAAACTGTCAGTTGTATGCGCTGGGCGCCTTTGGATTGTAACTTCTCTCTCTTGGAATAGAAGCAACATTTTTTTTCTTGGAAAAAACATATACCATGACATAGGTCATTGTAATCAATCATATCACTTAATCTATCTTATTCATTATTTCATATTATTTGTTCTATATAGATTTCCATCTATTGTCCTTCGTATGTTGGATATTTGTTAGTAAACGAATTCTGTTAATCTCATAAAGGATATAAATTTTATACACCAACGAGTGGAGAAATGACGAAGTACCTTAGAGCATTTAATGTTCTTTAGTGAATTGTAAAGGGATTGATCAATTCCCCTTTTCGTAGACTGCGGTCTAGGGTCCAAAGGAGAATGCCTCAAGGAATTCATAAGTAATAAACCTTACAATAGATTGAATTTTTCCTCCAAGGTCCAAGGGGACTTTATTAATGAATCCCCAAGGGGCTCAAAGATATTTTCTGTTAGAATTATTGTCATTGATGTCAAAGGATTAATGATGTCATCACTGCCATATTATGACATTACAATACACACAACATTTCCAAAATTAATGTCTGTGTATGTGGACTTCATATCGTTTTCTATCATCGGTTGTATAGTCATGCAACATTCCTCTTACTTAATGATGATTTCCTTGAAAGTGGTCAACTAAGGATCAACTCGACATGACAATCGATTGGAATTTCGACTCAGTACTTAAGGATAATGATCCAGATTATTTTCGGCATGAAATGAGAGCGGAGATATAACACGAAAATATACAGAGATATTGCAAGAAATCCAATAACACAACATAGATATATCGGATATATAACAAGAGGCATAGATATACATTAATACACAATTTCTATTAATGAGTGAAATGTACAACACTGTAGAAATACAAAGTGAAAGACTCGCTAGAATGGTGGCATCTTATCTCTAAGAAGAGATGTGATGGCTACTCACATTCGCAAGAATATGATTACAATGATGCTCTAAAGGCCTTTTTAACATAAAGAAAATCCAACTCCCTAATCCCGGAAGATGAAAAGCCAACAATTTTGTCGACCCCGTTTTGGGTAGTTTGCTGTATCAACTTCTCGGGGCATAATTTTGGCATACGAGCTCCATTTGGGGTGCACGATAGCTCGTTGGAAAGGTATCATCGAGGAGATTCATTTTGGGGGCTCAATTAGAGATTTCAGCTATTATTGAGGTTCTCGTTCCCGAAAAAACTTCATTTAGACCCTCAAAATGGCCCAAGAAGTTTAGGAACCGAAAAACGGCTAAAAATAGTAAATTGCTAGAAGACTGTTTTGGGCCAGTTGGAATAGGTGGGTGGCCATTGATATCCACCTAGATCAATCCTCCCTCCTTAGGAAGCAATGGTATCCATTGCGTTGAGTGCCCAAGGGAGAGGAAAATAATTTGTTGAATCTACATCTTGATGAGTTGCTTGCCTTGTTGGAGAAGTTGTGTTGCTTAGTTTGTTGAAGGTTGTCACGAACCTGTGGCTAGAAGGGTTGGACCTTTTTAACCAGTATGGCTATATGAGATGACTGTGTGTAGAAGGAATCCTTACTCTTTGATTCAATCTTGTCGACCTACTTATGTTGGACAGAAGGTGCTTGGACTGAGGCTGCAGTGGTTGTGGTGTTCTTCCGTTCACCTTTTGAACAAACTGTGATCCAGATTATTTTCGGCACGAAATGAGAGCGGAGATATAATAAAGAAATGCACAGAGATATCGCAGATATTCAATAATATAATAGAAATATATCAAATATGCAACCATAAACATGGATATACAGTAATACACAATTTCTATTAATGAAAGAAATGTACATAGACTGTAAAGATACAGAGTGAAAGACTCGCTATGATGGTGGCAGTTTATCTCTGAGAAGAGATGTGTCGGCGACTCGCATTCGCAAGAAGATGATTACAATGAGGCTCTGAAGGCCTTTTTACAATAAAAATGAATGTCAAAAACCCTAGACATCCAAAAACCTAAGCCTAGGAGATGAAGCACCAAAAGTCATGTGGGCCTCGTTTGGATAAGTTAGTACATCAACTTCCCGGGGTCATAACTTTTGCATACGATCTCCGTTTTAGGTGCATGATAGCCCGTTGGAAAGGTATCATAGAGGAGATTCATTTTGGAGGGAATAGAGAAGGAGCTTCCATATTCCCCCCTGTTTTCCCAAAAACGTTGTTTAGGGCCTCAAAATGGCCCCGGAAGTTAAAAACTGCTAAAAATAGTAAATTACCAAAATTGCCAGAAAACTGTTTTGAGCTAGTTGGAAAAGGTGGGTGGCCACCAATATCCACATGGATCAATCCTCCCTCCTTAGGAAGCAATGGTCTCCATTGCGTTGAGTGCCTGGGGAGAGGAAAAATTGTTTGCTGAATCTGAATATTGGTGAGCTGCTTGCCTTGCTGGAGACGTTGCTCTGCTCAGTTTGTGGAAGTCTGTCATGAACCTGTTGAGGCTGAGGCTGTTCAAAAAGTCGAGCTACATGAGAGGATAGTGTGCAGAAGGAATATTTGTGCTTTGCTGCAACCTTGTCAACCTACTTCTGTTGGATAGAAGGTGCTTGGGGCGAGGCTGTAGTGGTTGCAGTGTCCTTCTGTTCCTCTTTTGAACATATTATGAAGAAGCTGAATTTTGCAGTATGAGATACTATCTTGCTGCACTGTTTAGGTGGAACAATAGTCGGAACTACCTCTGGTATTATGTAGTGATGACCCCCTAAAGAAACAATGACACTACGGGGTCGAGACTCATAAACAACATGGTGTCTCCACATATATGGTCGGCCCAAGAGAACATCACAGACATGCAGTGGGGCAACATCACATAGTACCTCATCCTTGAAGGGTTGGATGTCGTATGACAATCAACACTGCTGGCTGACATGAAGATCTCGTCCTTGGTGAAGCCACTCGATGTTGTATGGCTGCGGGTGTGGTGTTGTCGACAATCCCAACTGTTTGACGACCTCTGCTGAGATGAGGTTCTTCTGGCTTCTACTATCAACAATAAAATGAAGTGGGGTCCCCTTCACCCACATCTATGAATGAAAAAGGTGCTCCCCCTCTTCTGGATTTGTTGGTTCTTCTAGTTGAATTGTTGCGGTTCTGACAATAGCAGTGGGGTTTGTGTCAATGATCTGTCTTTTACCAGTAATTTCATAGTCAGATTCTAAATCAGGGTTCAGCTCATTGTCTTTGATCTCGACCACCAATGACTATTTTGAGCGACATTCATCGGTGTTGTGTCAGGGGCTTTTGTGGAAATCACACCATTTTCCGGTGTCCTTCTTTGTCTTCCTGTGACCCTTCTTTTCCTGTGGCTTGGACTGGTTTTCGAGAGACTGTTTGTTAGGGCTGTGTTTGTCATACTTTGGTTGTTTCAGATTTGCAGACCCAAACTCCCATTTGTTCTAGTTCTTAAATTTCTTCTCGATTTTAACATCATATCGATAAGTAGCACCGAGTGATGAGATGTCCAAATATTCCATTTTAGTTTGGATGTATCTGTGTAGAGCCCCATGGTATTTCAGAACCAAATGTCATTCAGAGTATTTGATACCTAGCTTGGTGTGCAGGGTATGGAAGGTATTGGTGAACTCTAGAACTTCTTGGCCCCTCTCTTGCCGCAGTGTGGTCTATCTCATGTACTGGTCCTCATAGTTGCCAACAGGGTAACACTTTTCCTTTACCGCATCCACAAAAAAATCCCAAGTGGGATCGACCCCATATATTCCAAACTCCTCTGTGGAACTTTTTTCCCAGTAAATTTCCCACCAAAGTTTGACATGGGGGAGAGCTTTAAGGAGTGCGAAGGTGATCTTTTCCCTGTCGGAAAAATGGTGAACAGAGAAATAACCGTCTAGCATATTTAACCATTTGTCTAGGGCATCCGCATCTATTTGACCTTCAAATATGGGAATATCAAAATTAACCTGTACCTTGAAAGGAGAGGTGCTTCTAAAGTGGTTGTTTGATGAAGATGTGCCTATTGCTATCGATAGGCATTGAAGGATGTGGGAAAAATTCTCCTCATTTCGTCCCTCTGTCTTGTGAGAGCTTGCTCAAGCAATAGATTTATAGGATTGTCTGCTCCGTCGTTTTTATTTTCTTCCGCCAGGGAGGGTTTCTTGGGTGTGAGAGAGCGATTGTCTTCAAGAGAGACGAGCTTGAGACCCAACTTGCTATACTCGGACCTCGTCGGAGACATGCATTGAAAAAAAAATGATCAAGAGCAGCCTGCTCTAATACCATTGATCTAGATTATTTTCGGCACAAAATGAGAGTGGAGATATAATAAAGAAATGGATAGAGATATCACATATATTCAATAATATAACATAAATGTATCAGATATGCAACCATAAACACAGATATACAGTAATACACGATAAAAATACAGAGTGAAAGACTCGCTAGAATGGTGGCAGCTTATCTTTGAGAAGAGATGTGTCAGCTACTCGCATTCACAAGAAGATGATTACAGTGAGGCTCTGAAGGCCTTTTTAAAATAAACAGGAATGCT
>SNQJ01S0025024.1:8421-27756 GCA_010110895.2 Picea sitchensis
TCGTGAGGCAGATATTCTTTCAGAGCTCACAGATGTGAGTGAAAGAGTAGTCCAGATAATTCAATCTATATCATAACATTGTTTCTATGTAGATGAAGACTACTGTGGTGGCAGACATTCTTTCAGATCTCACAGACGTGAGTGAAAGATTGGCCTAGATGATTCAGTTTTTATCATAAAATTGTTTCTATGCAGGATGCTCTTAGATGTTTGTTATGAAGACTATATGACAGTAGATGAGGACTATTGTGGTGAATATGTTTCACCGTTTGTAACCATACGTTTTTGATCAAGTACTTATGTGTTACTTGATGTGGTAGTGAACCACTGGATTGTAGTTATGTACTACTATGAATAGACACAGGTGTGTTCTATCCTTGTTCTAATTGCCTTGAAGACTATCAGCAGTTTATTGGAGATAATGATCATTCAGATGAATGATGAACATAGACAGTTTAGAGTTTTTACTCCTCCTATATCACTCTACGGAGAGAGTGACTTATCCAGCATCATATCTAACTACTCATATGAAGTATGGTTTCAAGAGATGATGTAGCTAATGGTGATGATGATGCTCATGATCTAGTCATGAAATAGTCTAGATGACTATACTGATGCTACCGGGTAAATGGTATGTTTTGTGCTCAAGTCCATTACCTGTAAATACCTCTCTAGCTAGGAGGGAGTGTTAATATTATGGTAGATACAGGAGGTATTTACCCCCACATTTGAACCTGATGAGAATAGAAGACTCTGGGAAGCAAGAGAAACCCTAATCAATTGGCTAATAACCCTAGAAGCCTTGTCGGCTCAAGAAGATAATTTGGATTAGGCTATTAGCCTCCAAGAGAAGAAGTCGACCAGAAATAATAATAATATATTGAACAGACACAGACCCAGAAGGAGAAGTCGGCCCCAACAAAACTGGCAGGATTACTATAAATACAGGGCACCAGTTCTCATTTGCAGCATCTCAGAATTGCAGTTTCCCAGTTGGTGCGCATTGCAGTTGCAATTTGGTGCGCAGGTTTGGAGGAGGGTTGCAGGTGCAGGTGCAACAACATCTAGTTCTCAGTATTGGCTTGAATATCTCTTGGCTAGGGTTTGGAACATCTGATCATCTTTTTGTGATGTGTTATCCTTGGGGATTGATGCACTACTCTTTGTTTGGCTATCTAGCCTAGGGTTTGCTTCCGGAGTAATTCTCAGTCAAGGTTAAGGTGCTTGGAGGAAGGCTTTGTCCTATGGTTGGGTGACGAAGGTATCCTCAATGGTAAAACGAGCACACCATATTCTATATTCTAACAGTCATTTCTTTTCAACTTGGGAGATAAACAAACCTTTTGGGTCGTACGCTATTTTGGAAGACACTAAAAACTTAGATCAAGGAATGTTTGTTACTTTCTTGTTTTTAGACCACAGTTCTCCCTTTAATGGTAGATGTGTGGCCTCTACAATCATGGCTTCACTGACCTGCAATTCTATGTCTCTAATCTTCATGACATGTCCATTAAAAGTCTAGGCGAAATCCAAGGCTATTTTCAAATTATGACCATGGAAGGACAATAAAAAATTCAACCATCCGACCTTTTGAAGCATTGGCATACAATCCTCATTGGCCTCTACCATCTCTGGACCAAGAGGTTCGACTCTGGATATTATACCCATGGAAAGGCTATGGATATGACTCAGTAAGGTTTACCGAGCATAAATAGAGGTAAAGGGGCGAATACAGAGATGGATATAAATGAATCCTATGTTTACCAACATATGAGACCCTAGAAACTTGAAACCCCAAATCATATCATTGTGTTGTATTCCGGACCCTATCCCATCCATAACATATGAATGATTTCGTTGTTTTATGATGAGACAGAAAAGGAAATTCTCGATTACTACGTTGAGTAAATAAGAGAAACATAAAACGCCATATGGCAATCGCATAACTCGAAATAATTTGTCTATCAAATCAATAATTTTGACGAGTACATCGGTCATGATCAGGGAATAATATACACTGCTCATAAAATGTTTTTTCAATACAAACGATGAATGTTACAAGGTAACGAAAATGACCCCTTAGGTAAAATTCATAAGATCTTAATTAGAGATTTTATTTTCAAGAGATTAAAACTATTTATCTTTTGTACAAAATTCATAAAGTATAAGAAAATTAATAAAACTTAGGACAAAAGATAGCCATTTCATAGCTTATTCATGAACATCCAATTTTGTAGCTTAAAACAAAAACCTTACTCTGGACAAGTATTTGAACAACATGATTGATGACACCAAAATAAATAACATGGTAAAAGGTGAAATATGCAATCAAAATCATGGTTAAAGCAAACCTGAGAGTGAATAAACTGTCAAAAAATAATATATCATATGGAAGATTTTGAAAATGATTTTTTTTTTTAATTTCATGTTTAAAGTCATGAAATTCAAAAAGACAATACACAAAATCGACATAACTAAGGTTCAAAAATGTGAAAATACCCTTAGTTCTAGATATATCAAATACATTGATGCACATATAAAATTATAGTCTTAAAAATATTTACAAAATTAAAACAAATAACTAAAATCAAACTGAAAAGAACTTTCAAAAATAAAGGGTCCCAAATTTCTCATTGAAAATAATCGCAAATTTGAGAGGGTTGTTGTCTGCCACAACAAGTTGTTTGACTCCCTAGGTTAGGTACAAAATAAAGTTTTACTTTTCATTAGAAATATAGCCAAAGAGTTCAAAGTGTTATTGTACTGCCTCTGGCAGTATATTGCAATGAGTTAGCATTGACTTTCATATTAGTTTTGTGTTGACTTGAAAATTTTGTATCAATTTCAATGTTGAACATAACAAGTAAAAAAAAATATTTTTTAAAAATTCTCTTTGCTCGCGCTAGGGCTGTTGGCTGCTCCAGTGCACCCCTGAGGCCTCTGTGCCATCCCGTCCAGCCTGCGACGCTCCTACAGACCATGGATGCCTCCGGGGATCCCGATCCGCCTCTGGAGGTTCTTGCTTTCAGAACCATGGTCGTTGTTGGCCCTAAGCGCCCTCCCACTGCGACTCAGTAGAAGTTCGTAAAGAAATTGGACTCAATCCCTACGGTGGCCCTTCTGGAAGAAGAAACCTGCAAAGCGGCCTTGAACCTGGCTGAGAGAGGCCTCATAGGCCAGTTCACGGGCCTCTGGCCTTCTCCCAAAATGGTGGAAGAATGGACTCAAAGGAACTGGAAGCCATTGATCAAAGAGGAAATCAAAAGCTTTTTCGTAGGTAAGGGTTTCTTTTTGTTTGTCTTCGAAAACCCGGATGACAAAGGAGTAATCTTCAGAAATGGGCCATACTTTATGGGACCCCAGGGTCTTTATCTAAACAAATGGACGCCATATTTTGATCCTACCCAAGATGTCCCTTCTGTTATCCCGGTTTGGGTCAGGCTCCCTCATTTATCTCTCCACTGCTGGAATCAAAAATCCCTCCAAATCATCGGTAACGTGTTGGGAAAATACATAGACCAAGCAGCAAGAAAGGATCAGTATTCTTGCGCTCGTATCTGCGTAGAAGTGGATCTAGAAGAGGGGCTACCGGAAGCAATCAATCTCAATGTAGCAGGGTGGATGCATGTCCAGGAGTTGGACTACGAACAACTACCTTTTAAATGCAGACATTGCCACGGGCACGGACACTTTGCAAAGCATTGCAAGAAGAAGGTTGAGGAACAAGTAGACAAACAAAATGGGGAACAATGGACCCTAGTCCAGAAAAATGTAAACACAAAAAAAGGCACAGGTAAAGGCAAGATGACCGGAGGACCTAGCAGCTCCAGAACAGGCCGAGAAACGGAAGCAATTCCAAGTGGGACAGTAAGTGCGTAGAACAATCAAGTAAATCCAAACCAGGAGAACGTGGAACAAGCAGACACACCACCTTCAAACAAAGAGGGAGGGGAACCAATACAGATTGAAGCCAATCAAGGCAGCCCCCCCAATCCTTCATACGCAGAAATCGAAAGGAAAAAACCAGTGGAAAGCTCAGGTTCTTCAAAGGATGAAACCTATGAACGTCCTTCGAAAAAAGCAGGAAGGAAATCCCGCAAAGAAAAGAGGGAGGAGGAGGCAGAAAGGCTCATAACACAAGGAATCCAGTCTACAATAGAAATGTCTATTGGGCAAAATACCAGACCAAGGCCTTCCAAGGGAGGCCCCAATCCCCCCCCCCTTAAGTAAATAATGAATCTCGTCTCTTGGAACTATAGAGGATTGGGGAATCCCTCCAAAATAGAAGCAGTTAAGGACCTTTTGAAAGCAGATCCCTCAGATATTCTCATGCTCCAAGAGACCAAAATAGAAGGGCAATCCCTTCTAGAGATCAGTAGTTCAAAGTGGAATAAAAGATCAGGCAAAGCAGTCAGTTCAAGGGGAACCTCTGGAGGGTTGGCAACTCTTTGGACCGAAGACCTATTCCATTTGAATAAGCATCATGAAACCCAGCATTGGATTTTCACGGAACTGAAGCACAAAGCAAGTAAGTTGTCCATCTCTCTCTTCAATCTTTATGTATTTGTTTCCTACTCTGAAAAACGAGAATGTTGGAACTCTCTCTCTGTCTTTTTAGAGGAGACTTCTCCCAGCAATATCATCATAGTCGGGGACCTTAATATTGTAATGAAATCAAAAGAAAAGAGGGGGGGCTCCAGCACCAGAGACCCCATGCTGGCCAAGGTGGAGGATCTCACACAGTCTTGGGATCTTTTAGACTTTAACCATGTTCGAGGAATTTATACTTGGTCCAATAATAGGGTGGGACCGGATCACATTTATGCTCGATTAGATCGATTCCTGGTACAAAGCTCCATAATGATGAACAAAAAGATCATCATCACCAAAATCTTGCCTAAACTTACCTCAGATCATAAGCCAATACAGCTTCTCCTGAAAGAGGAAGAAGACATGGGCCCTATTCCTTTCCGATTCAGCCCTCTATGGATCGAGAGAGATGGTTTTATAGAGATAGTGAAAACAGCATGGGCCAAATCCTTCTCTGGATCCTCAAGTTATGTGTGGGAGCAAAAGTTGAAAGCTACAAAACAAGCTCTGAAGGACTGGATAAAGAAACCAACCCCTACTCCTACCGAACAAAGAAGAGAATCAGTGTGGTCATTGCAGACCCTGCAAACAGATATGGAAAGCAAATACATCACAGTAGAGTTGCTGGAAAAAGAAATAAAAAAGAAATAAAAGCGTAACGATCCACATATCAATCTTTTCAAAAGGAAGAAGAATACTGGAGACTCAAATCCAGAAATCTCTGGCTGAAGGCTGGGGATAGGAACACCTCCAGAGACTGTCCAAGAATCATATAGCAGAAATCAAAATAGTGGAGGGCCAAGTATGTAAAGGTTTCAATCAAGTCAAAGCTGCCACAGAAACCCATTTCAGGAATTTATACAGAGAAGGTACTCAAAGAAACGATGAGGAGGTTGCTGACTTCCTCTCTAACATCCCTTCCCTCATCAGTCCTGAAGACAACGCAATCCTCTGTAGACCAACTTCTGAGGAAGAAATCATTAACGTTATCTGGTCCATGGATGCAGACAAGGCACCAGGGCCTGATGGATTTACAATCCACTTCTACAAATCTTGCTGGCATATTATCAAGGATGATCTCCATAAAATGATAATCGGGTTTATGAAAAAATCCAAGGTAGGTGGAGGAACCAACTCCACTTACCTTGCTTTAATCCCCAAAGACTCCAGCCCTGATTCATTTGCAAGATTCAGGCCCATATCACTGTGTAACGCTTCCTATAAGATTCTGGCTAAACTTCTAGCAAATCGGATCAAGTCGTTGCTAAAAAGATTGATCTCCAGTCCTCAAGGTGGTTTTGTGGAAGGTAGGCACATTCTGGACAATGTAATCCAAGTCCAGGAGATAATACATTCAAGCAAACAACGAAAAGAGAAAGGTATGTTGATAAAATTAGATATGGCGAATGCTTTTGACAGAGTCAATCGCTCTTTCCTTTGCAAAGTTCTACTCTCCTTTGGCTTCTCGTCTCACTTTGTTCAGCTAATTAAAGCCTGCATTGACAATCCATGGATTGCCCCCCTAGTCAATGGTCGCCCAACCAATTTCTTCCAAGATCAGAGAGGCATCAGGCAGGGATGCCCTCTCTCCCCTTTCCTATACATCTTAATGGTTGATTCCCTTAGTCGAAATCTCACTGCTGAAAGATTAGTTGGCAACATTCTGGGTCTCAAACCGTCCACTAGAGCAGAACCTATGAACCATGCACTCTTCGCCGACGATTCCCTACTCCTCGGGGGAGCCTCCATCAGAATTGCCAAAGCTTTTGACACAGTCCTTAGAAACTATTGCAGAGTTTCGGGAGCTTTAGTCAATGAGAGCAAAAGCGAAGTCTTCAGCTGGAATATAGGCCAGCCCGAGCTCACAGGCATCACCACTCTCCTTGGGTTCAAAGGCCAAACAAAATGGGACAGGTTTAAATATCTCAGCCTTCCCATCATTTCTGGCGTCAACAAAAGATCGCTTTGGAGCAATGTCATCTCTAAAATCAAATCCAAAATTACTGCGTGGGGAGGCTACTGGTTGACTAAGGGAGGCAAAGTTATCTTAATCAAATCCCTGTTGTCTGCGCTTCCAATCTTCCAGGCATCTTTTCTCCTCGCACCAAGAAACGTGATGGAGCAAATCTCCAAACTTCTCAGAGATTTCCTGTGGCAGGGAGGGAAGGGCAACGAAAAAAAAATGCATTTGGTGAGCTGGGAAGTTGTTAAAAAATCCATGACAGAGGGCGGGCTGCAAATTAGAGACCCTGCACTTGTCAACTTAGCGTTGGGAGGAAAGATTTTGTGGAAGCTGATCCACGAGCCCACGCACCCGATCAGCGTTACCCTGCGTGCAAAATACAGGCCCAACAAAACACTCAGCAACCTCCAAAATCATAGCATGGTAAGTTGTACGCAGGTGTGGAAATTGTGCTGCAAAAGCAGCAAATTCTTTAAAAAATCGGTCTACAGAATACCTGGTAATGGAAAACGCACACATCTATGGCTCGATAGCATCATGGGGAGAGAACCACTGGCCGAAAACATGGACATAATAGATCTCAGAGACTGGATGGAGAGAGCAGGAGTTAACAGTTTATATGACCTCTCGAAACGGGACGAGTATGGATATTGGGCAGGATGGGATTTTGATGGAGTCCCGGCCCGGTTATCTCTACAACAATCCACACTCGTAGATCTGTTGGAGGATGTCACCCCTGTCAATAGAACCATGAAAGATAGTTGGGTTTGGGGCCAGACAGGTGTATACACCACAGCGGGAGGATATAGAATCTTGTAGGCATCAAGAAACAACAGTCAAACTCTAGCTTTCTGGAAAAACGTCTGGGAACCTCTAGCCATACCAAAAGTGAACTTCTTCTTCTGCACCCTGGTGCACAATAAACTTCTAACGGGATATAACCTAGAAAAAAGGAACATAGTGGGGCCTCACAGATGCGTGTTATGCAACAATAACTCCGAAACAACCCAGCACCTATTCATGGAATGCATTTTTGCTAAAGAGGTTTGGGGACTCATTCTACAGGACTTTCAGATTTCCTTCCATCCCCATAATTTTGTTGCGGACCTCTTTGCCTCTTGAAGTCTTTTCTACCCCCAACGAATCCCCTCCAAATCCTTTTGGCACAAAGTCTGGACAGCGATTCCCAAATATGTTTGTTGGCAGCTTTGGTTGGCACGCAATCAACTGATTTTCAAAGAGTTGCAGCACTCCCCATTGCAAGTAGTTGCAAAAGCTAAATCCTTCCTCCTGGAAGTGGCCCAACAACAATATTTTAAAGAGGATCCTTCGTTACTGCCTGAAGAAAAGAGGTGGCTAGGCCCTCTTGTTCCTTATCCGTGTAAGCATCCCCTCTCCCCTCAAACTGTCAATCCGGATTGGCGCATAAGAGATGATGATGGCACTTTCCAGTCTTGGTGGCGGTCTCAAAATTTAAACACAATTTTCTTTGATGGGGCGTCCAAAGGAAACCTCGGTGTCACTGGTGCACGGGGGGTCATCTACTCCCCGGACGAGTCTACAAAAGACTGTTTCTACTGGGGATTAGGTCAGAAATCCAACAATCAAGCGGAGATACTAGGGCTTATCAAAGCTTGCCTTATTGCCAGAGAAAAAGGAGTCAAAGACCTTCAAGTTTTTGGAGACTCAAAGATAATAATAAAAAAATTAAACATGGAGGCACGGTTCAGCAACGCCAGCCTAAACAAAACCTTGGACAGATTGAAGAGAGTTCTTCTAGACTTCAACTCGTGCAAATTTTATCACATTATTAGAAAGTCAAACAGTGAAGTTGATCAGATGGCGAACAAAGGCAGCACACTCATGAAAGGACTGATAATTGTAAACAATGAAAGTTTTGTTCAAACTCCCTGAGAAGGTTGTAAAACAAAAGTAGCAGCAGTTAGTAAACTGCATTGTACTAGGGGTCGCTTTGGCAAAGACCCATTTTCAATTCAGATAAATAAATCCCATACCCGTTACAGTTAAAAGAAAAAAAAAAAAAAATATATATATATATATATATATATTAATATAATTAAAATCATATTTTTTTAACTCCTCATTGGTCAATAAATTCATAGTGTTATTGCAACCTTCACATATTTCGAGACCCCATTTATTATATGAAGTTTGAATTGACTCCATAGTCATTTCTTGTCATGGCTTTCAAATCAGCGGGACTTTCAATTAATGGTTTATTTAAATAAATAAAAATATCATAATATTTTTTTAATATTGAAAATTTTCTTTCAACGTGTGCGTAATTGACGTTGTGCCAAAACTAATAAAGAGATGAGGAGAGGAAGGGATGAGATGTTAGGTAAGTAGACAATTGGAACAACGATAAGAACATGTGGCTAGAGAGTGGCCATTGGTGTCTTCCCTATCTGCTTTTTCTGGTATTGCTAATTTGTGTATAATGTCTTTAATCAGGAGCTAGCTTCTCGAATTACTCTTTTATATATAGATTTTTCATTATTGGGGATAGATAGATGCATCAATTAAATAAGTTATTAGTTTCGGAGGTAGTATATCGCAGCATGCTGCACTTGTTACATAAAGGTTGTTAGATTCCGTCTTTTTATCGATGGTCATATAAATTGGCAATGACCATCTACTAAGGATAAGAATATAGGATATTTGGTAGTGTTTTTGACATATGCCTCGCCTTTTGCAACGTTTAAGTGGTATATGTAAATGAAATGCCATATGACTTGTTAATACATTCAAATGAATATTATATGACTTGTTAAATACTAGTGTTGTTTTGGTCTATCCCAGTCTTTCAAGACAACTTTGCAATTAATTGATATAAACTAAACATAAGATAGAATTGTGTACTACAATGAGTAAATCCGATTCATTGCAAGACTGAATAGAGTATGGTTCAACGTATCCATTTGGTAGGCCATGTGAATTTTTAGTTCTACTTTATTTACTAAAGAAAATCACTCAAGATTTTATTTTCATTTTCATGTTCAAATAGTACTTTCATCTTGGAACACATAGGGAATAAAAACTCAAAAAAATCCATGAGATAATACCACTATTTATTCATTTGTAGGTGAAGAGGTGAGGTTGTTGGTAATGAGATTTGAAATTGAGAGCAAACAAATGCAACTACTAAAATGTCTATCAATCTACTTTGCCTCAAACCATCCAACATAATGGAAGTTGAAGTAATGATACAAAGCACGAGTACAAATAATATCAAGAAACAATACAAAACGGTTGTCACAGTAAAAGCAATCATAAATAGTACAAGGTGGTGGTTACAACAAAAACAATGGACAAGGCAATCGTTGGATAAATTAATATGTAATTTTATTGTAGAGAACTTTGAATATTAAAGTGTGTTTTTGTATTTTGTGAGAATAAATGAGTTCAAGAAATTTCTAAAACTTTGGGTAGTTTACAAACTTTTCAATATAAAGATTGTTGCATTTATGCTAGCAATAGATTTTTTTTTCCAGGGGGTTGTTAGAGACTTCAATGATATTGTTAGAAGGATATTGTTGACTCGAAATCTCGTCACCTATTATAAAAATCCTGCAAATGATTGCAAGTCCTATTTACATATATTACTATTTAATATTAATAGGCGGGGTCCCTTAGAAGAAAAAACATAAAGAATTATTTTCAAGTGTTTCCTCAACACACTTACATATTTGCATATCGTCGGTATTATGATGAAGATTCAAAAGTTGTGATGTGTGTAATTCTTGGCATGATTAGATGATAACATGAGTTGTTGCACTTCAGTTCGGTGCATGACAATGATAATTACTTCTCCTCATACTTCAACATCTTGATAACATGTTCCTTACGAAATATGAAACTATGCATTGCCCTATTCTTATGATTGCACATGTAATACAAGTTAAACCCATTTTTAGTGCTCATGAACTTTATAATTTTTATGACCTATATAAGTTTGACATACATATGATGGAAACAAGGTATGAAGGGTGAAAGCATGGTTTCATAAAATTACATATATACATATCAAGGTTTTCTTACATATACAGAGGTCTTGTTACAAAGTTATTCTATGCACAAAAGGTTATGGTGTATCAATAGATCCACTTTACAATTTTGTTCCATGTTGCAACAAGGGTTATGAATAAAAGGTTATGTTTTGAAATGTCATAAGCATCAATTCTATGGGCAAAATGTTTGAAGACTTTGGGTTTAATATACAAAATGGAGATGTGGCGCTTAGCACATAATATGTAGCATATATTTTGAATGCTTTTAATCTCAGGTTTTAACATAGAACATTATATATATTTCATATGGTTAAATGTGCAAACGGACTAAACCCTAGCCTATTCACATGAGTACCAATTTGATTAATCATTATTGTGAAGAAACAAGTTTGATGGAAAAGAGTTAAAAGGTGTTTGGGTGCATGATTGTTAGCTAACATAGCATTTTATTTTCAACCTGTGATTGGTTTATATGGCATAAGGCATATGGTGAAGGCTCATGTGAATTATTTGAAACCTGAAGTTGGCATGCATATATGGCTATGATTTAAAAGGCCAACATGATGGGTTGACCATGCATTTAATTCGCATGTGAGTGGGTAATTAATCCTCAAGTTTTACAACCTTATTTGCATTGGTTTTGGGTCATTTGGCTATGTCGAGATTGTGGAGGAATAAGAGCTCGAGTTGAGCTTTGAAGCCATGTTCCTGGAGGTTGCAGCAATTGTTTTCACCCATAGCGATGGTATAAAAAGACAGAAACATCAAGTATGTACACATCAGTCTGTTAAGCATCTTATGCATCCATTTGACAAAGCAATAGTTTGATAATGGCTATGGTTCTTAGCTAATGTTGAGTATGTGCTTCTCTTTTCCCCTGCTTTCGCTTTTAATGGAATAATTGTTCAAGGGTTTATGTTTATGAAAGAAAATTCACTATGCATTGAATGTTTTTCTCGCTCCATGCATTATTTCACTTTTCATTTATCAGTTTTGGCTCTTGAAGTTAAATCCATATGATAGAATTGTGAGTTGCGACTAGGGTTTGAGTTCTCATAATGTTTTCTTTATTGTCTAGTATTCCAATTGAGAAAAGCAAGGTTTTGATGCATGCTGGTGGGTCTGGTGTTGAGTTATGAGTTCGAAGTTTTATATGTTATATACCAACCTTGGTTTATCTTTGAAATGAATAAGTTTGTGATCGGCATGTAAATGCTTGATGAGTCAAACTAAGTTTTGAACCAGTGACCTTATAAGTCGATTAATTGGGTATAAGAAATTTGTACATCTTGTCGTTTTCGGTTATATAACTAGCATGGTTGTTTTTATTGGTTTTGGTCTTTTGGGTTTTGAACCAGTGCCCATACTATGGTAATTAAAATTTTGAATGTGCAACGGTATGTGTTAACTTATTCAATGTTGGGTTTGGGCCAAAGTTGGGTTTTGAACCCACAACTTTATAAGATTGTTGATTTTATTAAAAGTTTTATATGGGCTGATATGTGGTTTTTCAACCCTTATTTTGTGTTGGGTTTAAGTCAAGTTTCGAACTCGTAGTCATATGGAGGATAGATGGTGTTTGGATAAAGTTGAAGAGTTGTTCTTTCTCATTTTGTCTCATAGCCAACCAATGGTTTTGTTGCTGCCAAGATGAGGTTTCTAGATTCAAATTTGAGTTGGAGAGTTTTGAAATATATCATTTTGTCTAGCTACCGGTTTCGAATTTGTGGCAAAATTTTAAAAATAATGGAAATTGTTTTGGGTTGAGTTCGAAATTTTATAGAAATTGTTCTCTTATTACTTGCAAAATCAAGCAACAATGTTAGTCAAGGAGTATGAGACTTGGGTTTGAATTTTGGTTGATTACTCTGTTCTTAAAAAAATGATACTTTATTTGGTTGTTTGGTTATATGGTTTCAAACCCTAGCTATGTTTATGCATGTCATGTATAATTTGAAAGAGATTATATGGCCACTTTTGAGTGAATTATTGTAAGGATTGTGTGCCTTTATCGCCACAACATCTCCTTGAAATATTGGTTGGTATATTCACATGCTCTGGTCCTTTTCACTATCTCAATTCATATTCTACAATAAGCCTAGGACAACCTTAAAGCTTTGATAGCTACGCTTGTTTTTTGTTGACTAAACATGTTAATATCGATGATTCAAGCTCAGACTATTGAATAAAAATAAAATGCAAAAGGGATTGAAAGTATGATATCTCCATGACATATGATATGATATCTCTTGGTTTTTGTGAGCCACAACATCTCCTTGAAATATCGGTTGGTATATTGACATTATCTGGTCCTTTTTACTATATGAATTCATATTCTACAATAAGCCCAGGACAACCTTAAAGCTTTGATAGTTGGGTTTTTTTTTGACTAAATATGTTAAGATTGGAAATTCAAGCTCAAACTGTTGAATAAAAATATAATGCATGTTATGCAAAGGGGATTGGAAGTATGATATATGGATTTAAAATTTATTTGTTCTTTTATGTTTTTTTTACAAGAGAATCAGTAACGAGGGCTTACAATCATTTTCTCCACCAGGGATCAATCCATGTTGCTACCTCTATAACCCTTGGCTCGATATACCCTCCCATAAGACGTATTGAGCAATTAAACCACGGACTCGAACCTGGGCCGAGCCGCCCCTATATCGTTGAGTTGGTGCCTTTGTGGTGCGGGATGACTATCGTTCGACCAAGCCGCTTCATGCTATTTTGTTTTTAAGTTAATAGAGCATTGTCCTCTCATCTTATACCACTTTCCAAGAATTATTCCCTGAAATGCCCAAAACATTTTTCATTGAAAAATCATGAAATAATTCCCCTTGTTAATGTGATTGATTGTAATAAACTTTTTAAGTGCACTCTTCAAAAGACAGTTTTATATAACATGGTTATTATCAGCAGGATGATATATAATCAATTTAATATTTTAGTATTGATGTTGAAATGTTCAAGGTAGATTTGAATGTTGAAAATGGTTTATGGAGTGTGTAATATGAACCTTATGCAAGGATGTAAGTTATGAGAACATAATTGATTGAAATGGTTATGAACATGTATTTATCATGCATTCATGTCATCTATAACACTTTTCATAAGTTATAAATCATTTTTCATTACTCCTTTATCATTTATAATTCCATTTACATTCATTTCCCATGTTCAAAAGAAATTAATGATTGATCATGCTGAGGAATTTGGTAAAGGATACACGGTTTGGATGATAGAGACAACAAGCAAAGAAAGGGAATTTGACGATATTCTTCCATGTTTTCCTTATTCCCTTTTGTTTTCCCTTGGCACACTTGATTGCTTGGTTAGTTCAGAGCCATTGTTAAATTATTTTGAAAGAAAAATAGTATTTGATGTTTAATGCACTGTAACTTGTATATATGTTCACCACTTGAATGATGATGATATATAAATGAGTTTCTTCAGTAGTAGCAACAATTTCTTTGGTAACAGGGGAAATTGAGGAAACAGAGGTAGAATGCCTAATGCATTTAGGCAAAGAGGAAGAAACAAAAGAATGAGGTTCTCCATCCATTTCGATGCCAACTCTAAGGAATTCAACCTGCTGGTTCAAATCATCTATTTGAACCTCACTAACCACCCTACCTTCCGACCACCTCAACCATATGTTATACCTCATCTTCAGCCACACCCAAGCATAACAAATTTTCCTAAACAACCCCATATGCAACCACATGTACCACCAACCAATGATGGCTGGGAAAATGTACTTGCTAATCCATCCTCTAGTGTGGTTCATTGGCCCACTATGTCATTGTCACTTCCTCCTCCTCTTCAATAGCCTGCTCAACCTGTTGCTTTTGCTACCTTGCATGCACACTTTGTCCAACTCCTAAAAAATTATAAATATTTAGCCATTGAACCGCAACCAAGTAAAGGAAAACAGCCTGCCATTTATGTTAGTTCTTATTCATTTGAGACATCCTCCTACACCATCAAGTCCCTTCCTGCCAAACTTGAGAATGATGTAACAAAAATTACCTTTGATTACATGCACCCAAAGATGCCAAAGGTGGAAGAAAAGAAATCCGTTGTTACAAATTTACTTAAACATAGGAAACATTGTCATAAGAAAGTAGACACAGAGAGTCTACTTCAAACAAAAAATATTATTTCTGAATTTATTTATTATATGTTGACATTTTCAGTTTGATATTCAAGGCATATACTTTTTGAACGACATGCATGATATTGTTTTTTGAATATTTTTTATATTATGCATTTATTATGACATGGGAGATACAAGTGTTTTATGATATGGCATGATTACATTGGTTATTTTCAATATTTATTTTGATGATGATGTGTGCATGATATATGAGTAAATGTGGAGAAACAAGGGAATGTTGAATATAAAAGAAATAAAGATACCTAGAGGCCCCACCTATTAATTATTATTTATTATTATTTACCCTTATTATTAATAAGTTGTCCTATCTTAACTAAAGTTATTTAACTTTAGTAACAAAAAGTAGTTGAACCACTTGAATTAATTTTGAAGAATAAAAGAAAAAGAGAAAGGACAAATAGAGACATGAGAAAATAGAGAGAGATACTTTTGATAATGTTTGTTCTTTCCTCAAGTGAGAATTCTTATTCATTCATTCATTTCTAAGTTTCTTTAGAGCTAAGTCCTCCTATTGATAGCAAGGTTACTCTAAAAGGTGGCAAAAAGAAGGACTAGTAAGCATAGATTTTTGACATGCTTCAAAAGGTCATTCATTCACCATGATAGTATGTTTAGTGTTAATTGGAATTTATGTATTAAGTTTCAGTGCTTACTGATGTTATTTTGCAGAGTCAAGACTAATTGGAATTACATTTTACATATATTTTCATAAAAAATATTATTAAATTCCACATTATTTGAATTTCCCATACTTTTAACTAGTCTCAATCACCTTGAATTATGGACCCATAGTAGATGCTAAGAATGATTACTTTTAACTAGTCTCAATCACCTTGAATTATGGACCCATAGTAGATGCTAAGAATGATTAAAAACAATCGTAAAAGTTGGTGTAGATTCATTTTCCCTTAAGGAAACTCTAAGTTATTAAGACTTCGACTTATTAAAGGAGGAAAGACTTATTCTTAAAAATAAATAATATGAATTATAGTGAACTTTTATAATTAATGTTGTCAATATAATATTCAAAATTAACATGAATTTTATATTATATTGTATTTATTAATATATATATTTTAAGTAAATCTAGATTTTTTATTTATAAAAAGGTAAAATGTACATGTAAATAATTACAGCAGTCATAAGATAGTCTACATAGTATAACCCAAAGTTTGTTGACCCACTTAGAGGGAAACCAAGCCAGCTGACAAAACTATCCATGCTATCCTTACTACTATATTGAGTCTAAAAATATAATGCTAACCAGTCTAAACTTAAGACTATGAGACTATAAAACAAAAAACAAAAAACTAGAAATTTTGGATTATAATCCTGACTTATGCAGATTGCATTATTCATTAAGCACCTGAACCTAGGGAGTTGTAGAGGGTGGCTGCTTTGGTTGGGCTATAGAGTTGGATGGAACATCTTTTGTTTTGGAAATCTGAAAGACCGCTCCCTGCTTCTTTACTAACCATGAAACCATAGTGATGAGCGAGTTGTATTGCTTTTTTAATGTCTCCATTCTTTGTTTCAGATTCTGAATATCTTATTCAAGAGGTGTCTTGCCCTGAGAAACCATAGTCTTCACATGCCAATATAATTCAACTGTTCTGTAGAATTTTGTTTCCTTGTTCCTGGTGCAGCCTAGGTCATGGACCAAATCGCCCACCTAGTTTTCCACCTCTTCATTCTTCGTTTGCCCTCACTTGGCTCACACTTCATTCTTTAGAGGCTACATTGCCTCCCTATCCATCGGGTCAACCACTTCTTCATAATTTCTGGCAACTTCCTCAGTGGCCATGATAACTCTCGTCTTCTTCTCCTCACCCATCTCATTCTTGCGCTCGTGGGGTGCCATTCTTCCTTTGCACAAGATTCTCGATTGGCTAAGGTTTAACCCTCTCCCATTCCACTACATTCTCCACGAAAGACAAAGGGTTTCAGCAACAAAGAACGATTTCTTGAGCCCCCCGAACTAAAGCTTGCATCTGGCTAATCTTAAGCTCAAGATCCTTCCCTTGTGCGGCCATTATGATAGCCAGGACGGGGTCGTCCCATTCACCCTTGACCATTAACTTATGCATCATCATTCCCAATGGTATGAATTAGCCCAACGTATGTCCCCACAACTTGCATTGAACTCTTGTCTTCATTCCTCGACGTGCTTACTTCTACAACCTTCGCTGCATGAGAGTTATATGATGTGTGGCTTGCATAAGGGGTGGGAGGTGGTGTTGTGGACAAGACAACCCGCGAAAAGACCATTAGTCCCATCACCCTGCCACCTAGCACTTTCGCTCAGCTTCATAATCCATCTAACACTTGATCCAAGTGATTTTATTAATATTAAATTAACATGAGTTTTATATTTTATTTTATTAATATTACAATTAAAAGTATAGAATTAGTTTAATTTGTTATCATCAATATTAATATATTATTATTGAATATTTAATTAGTTATATATTAATAGATATCTAATTTAATTTTTCTTATAAAATACATTAATTTACGCCAACAAATTTATCGAAAATATCAATTACACATGCATATACACATTTTTAAATTTTTATACAAAATTTACCTTATAAAATTATATATTAAAATTAATATTTTATTATAAAAAAAACTAAATACCTTTTACATTAGGTACACTAAGCTCTTCTTCAATCGCACATAAGGATGGTGGTAATTTAATCCCACATGATTTGCACGGTGACAAATCAATGCAGTCATGTAACTACTATTCACTTTGTAACAATTATTCAAGAATCACTTGTCATTGTCATAATATTGTAACTATTATTCAATAATTAATTGTCATAGTCATTCCTTTTGCAAGGGAGTCATTGTTATGCAAAAAGCCATTGCTTTTGTATGGAATAAGTCATTGTTTTATATCAAAGATGTTTCTTCTTCACATTAAAGTTAAACTTCATACCTCTTTGCATTTTTTTAATACCCCTTTACATATTATACGACATATAAAAATATCATGATTGAAAATAAAAATAATTTCTTAACATTTTTTTTTTAATGAAGATTGGGTGATCTTTTTTAGTTTAATACGAAGATCTTATATTACAACTTCTCTTATCACGACATTTTTAATTTTTTTTTAATGAAAATTGAAAAACGAATTACTTTAAAAAACAATCTTAATTATGCACAATGTGGGAATACATTTGTGGTATTTAAAGTTTAAAAATATATATATTATTTTAACTATAAATTTATAAGATTGGATGATCTTTTTTAGTTTAATATGAAGATGTTATATTACAACTTTGTCTCTTATCACGATAATCATGTTTAAGCTCACTATCAAAGCACTTACAATCAAAATACTTAATAACCATATTTATGAATTGTTACAATCAAAATACTTAATAACCATATTTATGAATTGTAATTTGTTTTGTTAAGAGGCATTGATCCTATGCATATATAGAGACAATGCATAAACATCGTAGAAAATTTGATAAGGAAAGAAAGAGAGTGCAATGTTAGGAATTCACTACATACCACTCTGATGAAACATAGAGAGATAATCGATAAAACTTGCAAGGTTCTCATTTTCAATATTGATAAATTAAGAAGGAACATGATATCACCCTATAATGGTCTTCATTATCATATTATCTAGGATGAGGTTTTTGTATATTGTCTTGGTGCTTATCCTCTTATTTATCTAACTAATGAAGGATATTTGTGATGGTTTTGGCTTGTTTGGAATTATTTGAGATCATATTGAAAATATACTCCACTTGGAGAGAAAGCTCCCTACTTGTTAACACTTCTATGAAAGAATGAAGTGAATCCATCCTAACAATTTTCAAACCTTGCATCATGTTGGGACTGGCCAAAAAGATGTGTAATAGAAGATATGCTAATGAAAATATCATAGACATTAGGGTGACTACCCAAGTGTAAGTGACAATAACCTTCCAATCCAATTAAGGATCCATTTGTAAGTTTGTTCTTGATTATTCTTTATAAAATGCTAAGGATGCCACAGGATGCCACTTCTAGAGGCGCAACATGCTAAGAAAGAAACTTAGCAAGTTGTTGGTAGCTCTCCTTTAGTACATGTTTCGCCCCACTTTCAATTATGCATATCATCATTTTACTACAAAGAAACTAACTCTCTAACTCTCTATAGACATAAAGATGGGAGGATTCCTCTATTGTTGGTACATCTAGACCTAATGTGATGCAAAAATACAATTTTGTTTCAAATAAAATTCCATATGGAACATCTGGCATGATCACACTTACTAATTCTACAAAATACTCCCATATGATTTTAGATGAGTTTCTTATTTTGTACCTTTGACAACGTTCACAAATTTAGTTGTTGCTTCTATATACACGACTACTTTTTTCATGGGTTCACCCCTTGCTTTTTTCCAAGGTCCCTTAAAAAGGTTAGTCTTCTCCTCTAGTAGTTGTGTTAATTCATGTTTAAACTCATTATTGGTCCTAAAAAGGATGGCATTTATATTTCTAGGACTAATGGAATAACTTTGATTTCAAAGAATACCTCTTGACAAGGGTATAACATT
>SNQJ01S0025024.1:49014-60017 GCA_010110895.2 Picea sitchensis
GGAGAAACCAAGTCTTGTTAGATAGTTGTCCATTCTGGCGTACCAAGCCCTTGGAGCTTGCTTGAGTCCATATAGGGCTTTCTTCAATCTGGAAATGTGAGTGTCTATGGAATGTACCTCGAATCTTTGAGGTTGTTCAATATATACTTCTTCTTCAATAGCTCCGTTGAGAAAGGTTGTATTTACATTCATCTGGTGTAGATTCCATCCCATGGAAGCGACAAGAGATACGATAGCTCTGATGGAGGTATACCTTGCCACCGGAGCAAAGGTTTCATCATAATCTTCTCCCTCCTTCTGGGAGAATCCTCTGGCCACGAATCTTGCCTTGTATTTATCCACGCTTCCATCTGATGTATGTTTGATCTTGTATACCCATTTTGAGGTTACCACTGATTTTTCTTTAGGTCTGGGTACAATTTCCCATACTTCATTTTATATAATGGACTGATGTTCTTTCGCCATAGCTTCTTTCCATTGTCCCTTTTTGACTGCTTCTCCGAATGTAGCAGGTTCTTCATCTAGAAGCTTTGTCATGTATGCTGCATAACTTGAGAATCTTTTCAGTCTTTTATTCTTCCTGGATGTTCCTTCTGGAACCTTGATTCTTTCTTCGTCTTGTAATGTGGCTTCAAGCCAAGCTGGTCATTTCTTGTTCTTTGGTATATTATCTGGATCAATGTTCTCACATGGCTCCATAGGATGATCAGGTTGATCCTTTTTGTTATTTTCTCTTTCTGTGTTTTCTTCATTTGGTTCTTCAATTTCTTCTTCTTCTATAGTTTCTTCAATAGATTTTTTAAAGGCCATCCTTTCATTGAACATTACGTCTCTGCTTACTTCTATTTTGTGTTGTTCTGGAATATATATTCTATAGGCTTTGGATGAGTCACTATATCCCACAAATATCCCCTTCTTTCCTGAGGGTTCTAGTTTGTTCCTTTTATCTTTGGGAATATGAGAGTAAACTGGACATCCAAATATTCTTAGATTTTCTATGTTAGGTTTCTTACCTAAGAATGCTTCTTCTGGTGTCATGTCCTTCAATATGCGATGAGGGCTTCTGTTCTGTACATATATTTTCATCGTTACTTCTTATTCCCATAGAAACATGGATAGATCTTGATCGTTCAATAGGGATTTTACTGTTTCTTCGATAGATCTGTTCTTTCTTTCTACTACACCATTTTGTTGAGGATTATGAGGAATAGTCAGCTCCCTCCTAATCCCTGCTAATTTGCAGAATGTAACAAACTCCTTCGAGGTGTATTCTCCTCCATTATCTGTTCTTAATGTCTTAATCTTCTTGTTTGTAAGGTTTTCTATTTCTGCCTTGAATTCTTGGAACTTGTTGAATACTTCATCTTTTGATTTTAGCAGTTACATCCACGTCCTTTTTGAATAGTCATCTATGAAGGTTACGTAGTAGAGAGATCCTCCTAAAGATATGACTGGCATTGGATCGCAAACATTTGAGTGTATTAGATCTAGGGTTTCCTTAGATCTGTTGTTACTGCTTGGGAATGGTTTCTTGATATTCTTCCCAAGGGCACATCTTTTGCAAATTCCTTCGTGTGTGGATTTCAATTCTGGTATTCCTTCAACCATTTTTCTGAGGAAAGGTAATGATTGATAATTGATATGAGCGTACCTTCTATGCCAAAGCTCATTAGGGTTGACTTCGTCATGTACTATAGCTTCTTCATTTCATTCTATTAGTCTATACATATTTCCTTCACGTCTTCCAATAACCCTAGCATCTTCTATACTAGAATTCTTATGCCATGATAACACCTTTCCATCCATGAAGGCTATTCTGTTCCCTTTGTCTTCTAAACATGATATTGATACAAGATTCTTTTCCAAACTAGGTACATATAAAACATTGCTTAAGTGAACATGATTACCTGATTCCAACTTGACGGAGGCTTGTCTGAATCCTTCGATGGGGTAAGTGCTTTTGTCTCCAAGCTCCACTTTGTACGATGTCTTCCTCTCATTTAGATTTGAGAGTCTAGCTTGATCTCCCATCATGTGCCTGGAAGCTCCACTGTCGATTATCCACATATCGTCTTCAATTGTCTCGGTAAGTGCTGAGTAGTGTAAGAGACTGATTGTTTCACACATGTCTTCGGTTGACTGGTAACTGGTCATGCCTTGATCCAAAAATTCAACTTCGTCATTTCTATCTTATGAGAGAGCCAAGAGGTGCACTGAGTTAGGGCACATCTGAATATCTTATCTTTGAGCAAGATGCTCCATCACAAGGTGTCGGATCTAAGAATTAGGGTTTTTGCAACTGCTTCTGCTAGTAACCCTAGTTGTAGTCCTTTGGAAGTTACTCCTGCTAGTAACCCTAGCGGCAGTTCCTCAACGAGCTTCAATGTCTAGTGGCTATGTTTCCTTCCAGCGTTTTAGGCCGACTGAAGGGGTGTGGGCCCATAACCTTTTAGAATATAGAATATTGTGCTCATCTTTCCATTGATAATATCCTCATCACCCAACCACAGGCCGAAGCCACCCTCTGAGCACCTTGACCTTGATCGAGAAGAGAATCCTGGTAGAAATCCAATAGCCAAGAGAGGCTAATGCACCAAGAAAGAATAGAAACTAAGCTGAATAGATGATCCCACACAGAAGCTAGCGCTCACTTTTCCCATCTCTCCCAAAAACTTGCGCACCAAAACTGCAACTGCGTGCGTAGATTTGGCTCTCTCTGCAACTGCTAAGATGATCAATAATGAGAAATGGTGCCATGTATTTATAGTGAGTTGGGTAGGCTAACTGGGGCCAACTTCTCCTTCTGGGTATCAATAAATTCATTTTAAATGTATTTGTCCAGCTGACAACTTGTCTAGGGTTTCCTTCAATTCTTTGCTTCCTTCCGGAGGATTCTAGTCTCATCATAGGTCACAATAGAGGTTCATACCTCCTAAAGCTACCATAATATTAACATGCATTACGTGTTAACATAGTAGATCATTCAATCCAAGGGAAATTTCTATAGTTATAATCAGTTACACAGATTAAAACTAGTATTTGAAGGGGATTCGAAATGTCTTTGTATATATAACACACTTTCCATGAAGGATTGAAGTGGAAGCTATAACTCTCTGATATTAAGGAGAAAACACATGGTATATATGAAGGATTGTAGTGTGAAAAAGAAAGATATTGAAGTGGAAGCTATAACTCTCTGATATTAAGGAGAAAACACATGGTATCTTTGTAATTGAAAATGATTAGAATGAAAGACACATAGAGGAAATGAAAGCATAGAAGATTGAGGAAGAGAGGCAAAGATGACATTTGTGCATAATTGATTAAGATACACAAAGGTAATGAAAGAAGAGAAGATTGAGGAAGAGATGCAAAGATGGAATTTGTGCAGAATTGATTATAACATTGAGGGTAAATTAAATACAAAGGATATTCAGAGGTATGCTATGATTATATAAGTGTCAAAGGTTTTGTCTTCAAAAATTCCAGAGTTCATTGAAATCATTATCTATAAGTATGTTCATGAAGTTCAAATATTGAGTTACAGAGTCTTCAAAAACAGAATTGTATTACAGACTAGAATTAATTTACAGACTAGTTTTTTGACAGAGATGATTTTCAAGACAGAGTTGCAGGCTTAAATTAATTAGAGAACAAACATAGATGGTATTGAATGTATTTTGACAATGACTTGTTTTTTATGATTACTTTGAATGAGATTGTGATTGCTTAAAGTCCATAGGTTGGTACTTGAACACAAGGGAGGAGCTAGGGAGACTGACAGACTCATTGCAAGTTGAAGCTTGAATTCAAGCAGTAGGAGCTGTTTTTCAGTTGGTGCTGAACAAATGGAGGTTGCAGCCTCATCTGAGCAGTTGTTCAGATAAAATCTAATGTAAAGAGAAGTTGGTGCTTGCCTTACATTTAAAAGAAGAAGAAGAGGTTTTTCCCTTTATGGGTTTCCTCATGAAATTATTGTGTCAGTGTCGATTTGATATGCCTAATTGTTTATTCTTATATACTTGTTGAGATAAGTTTTTTATAAGTCAAAAAGTAGATTGTGTTAAAAGAAATAAAATCAGTAAAACTTGTGGCTAACTAATTCACCCCCCCTCTTAGTTAGTATGTCTAGTCCAACAATTGGTATCAGATCAAGGTTACTTCAAGATTTAGTTTAATCATTGGAAGTTTGATCTTTAATAATGGATAAGAAATCTGATTTTACTAAACATCTATTACCTCTGTTTGATGGACATAATTATGTCTTTTGGAGTATCAGGATGAAGTTGTTTTTGCAGTCTCAAGGAGTAGATGTTTGGCAAGCTATGTTGAATGAATATAAGGCTCCAACAACAGTTCCAACAGATGTTGCAGGGAAAAAACTCTATGAAAGTAATTCCAAATCTATGTATGCAATACTTGGAGGATTGACAAGTTCAAAATTTGTTAAGGTAATGCATTGTGAGTCAGCAAAAGAATTATGGGACAAACTGAAGAAGGTATATGAAGGAGATACTAAGGTAAAGAATGCTAAATTACAATCATATAGAAGTCAATTTGAAAGTTTAAAGATGGAAGAATCTGTAGATATAGCTACCTATTTTTTACATATTGATGAAGTAGTCAATACTATGAGAGCTTTAGGAGAAACAGTTGAAAATGTTATTATTGTGCAAAAAGTGCTTAGATATTTACCTGCAAGATTTGATCCCAAAACATCTGCTTTAGAAGAAAGAACTGATATTGCTACTTTACTAATGGATGAGTTGCAAGGAATACTAACATCATATGAGATGAGGACATCTAATGAGAATCCTTCCAATAAGGAAGCATCTTTCAAGGAAACAAAGAAGGACAAGAAAAAGGTTGAAACAAAAACCAGTAATCATGAGGATTCAGAAGAAGACATGGAAGAAGCTAACTTTGTCAAAAATCTAAAAAGAGGTATTGGCAAGTACAAAGGTAAACTTCCTCTCAAGTGCTTTAATTGTGGTAGAATAGGGAATTTTTCTTCTAAGTGTCCGTTCAATAAACATTCTGATGGAGAAGAAGAAAGTAACAACAAAACCAAATAATATAATAAATTGTATAAGGAGCCATTTCAAAGAATTTTTTATAAAAATAAAAGTCTATTCATAAAAAATAATAGTGAGTCCTCAGTTGCCCCCGGGGGGGCAGCTCAATTGGCAAGTGCCGTGAAAATGAAGTTCCATGAGGTTTCGAGTTCAATTCCCCCCGACTTACCTTGTGTGCCGCGTAAGGGGCATCGTGGGCACACCTGGAGGTTATAGTGGTAGCGGTTGGATAACACAACCACGTGTAACGCGAGCACGTGCCCAACTAGTTGCTGATTCCTCCAGACACAAAAAATAAAAATAAAATAGTGAGTCCTCAGATATAGATGAAAGTGATGAAAGTACATACATAAGACTTTTTATGGCTATGGAAAATAATAATGATGAACTTATTGAAGAAGAAGAAGGTGAAGTTGACCTAGAAGCTGAACTTGTAAGTGCTTTGTTTGAATTAAAGAAAGTAAGAAGAGAATGCAAATAATTTAAAAGAGAGATTGAGAGTTTAGATCAAGAATTACAGAAGTCAAAAAATTTAATTGAAATCACTGAGATCATGTTAGTTGACTTAAAACTCAAAATAGAAGAAGCTAGAGTGACTGAAGAATCTCTAAATAGTGTACTTGCAGAGAAGGATAAGGAAAATGAAGGTTTAAAACTTGAAGTAGTTTTATTAAGAAAGAAAGTACAAGAAAATAACATGAGTCATAGTTCTCAAGTATTGGATCAAATTATCTGTAGTCAAAGATCAACTTATGATAAGATTGGAATTGGGTATAAGTTTGAAGTTATTAATACAAGCTCTAGTTCGAGTTTTGAAAAAGCAGGTACAAAGCATACAAATGAGAAAAACACCTACAAGCAGAAGGGATCAGAAAAGAAAGAATATAATCAGACTTCAACAATGCATAGAAAAAGTTATGGCAGACATTAAAACAGGTTTGAAGGTTATTGTGTCTTTTGTTATAAGTATGGACACAAAACAACTTTCTGCAATGTTTTTTCAAGAAATATAAGTGCACATAACAATCATGGCATATCTATATTTGAATATTAAAGAAGACATGATAAATCTATTCAGAACAATGTGAACAACTCACTTAACAGAATTGATGCTTTGAAATTTGAAGTTGAATGCTATAGGTGTAATAAATTTGAGCATATTTCAAGAAACTGTCCAGTGAATTTTCAAAAATCTGTTATAAACCAATACACAAATCAGAAAACTAGTTATTGGAAAAGGAAGAATGATCATTTAGAAATTGAAGAGTGCAAACTTTCTTTACAAGCTGATCATAAAGTTAAGTGGTCCGTGGACAGTGGATGCTCAAAACACATGACAGGAAAAAAACAAATCTTTGATTCTTTAGATGAAATAAAAGAAGGTTCAATCACATTTGGTAATGATCAATCAACTCGAATAGTTGGAGGAGGCACTGTTTGTTTGAACAAATACATAATGGCTGAAAATGTTTTACTGGTTGAAAATATGGAACATAACTTGTTGAGTGTAAGTCAAACATGTGATAAAGGGAATCTTATGATATTTGATTCTAAACAATGTCAAATCAAGGATGTTAAAACAAATCAGTTAGTTGGAACAACTACAAGGACATCAAATAATATATACATTTTAGATGAAAAGGATGAAAATTGCTATCTTGGACATGAAGATGAAAGTTGGTTATGGCATAAAAGACTTGGACATATTAACTTTGACAATCTGATTCATTTAAATAAAAATGAGGCAATAAGGAACTTACCTGTCATAAAGAATCTTTCCAACTCTATTTGTAAACAATGTCAACATGGTAAACAGACTAGAGTCGAGTTTAAAACAAAGGAATATTCTACAACAAAACCTTTGGAAATAATACATGCTGATGTATGTGGACCTATGAGGACAACATGTCTAAATGGTGAAAGATACTTTCTGTTATTGGAAATTCAGCTGTGGGGGTGGAAGCCGAGGTTGGAAATTCTAACCAAGTAGGGAAATGGAAGGAGGACAAAGAAAAGGGAGTGTTCCATATGAAGCACTACCAAGGCACAACTTCCACCTTGTAGGATGAAGACACTCCCTCAATATTCATAGATTTGGAAGAGGATTTTGACTCCTAAGCTCTGGCTTGCTAAGGTTTTCTGTTAGTTTTTGTCTACTTAATGTTATCTCTTTTAAGTGTAGACCCTGCAATGTCTTGGTCCTATGTTTTATAGTTATTATTGTCTCTCCTTGGAGGGAAGGACATACTTTAAGACCATTAGGATATTTTTTTCACAACTCTAAGCTTGCTCCTTTATAGACAACCTATAATTAACACTAGTTGTATTTTGTTTGTAAATATTAATAGAGAAGTAGCTAAATAACTAAAAAACATGTGGTTTTCCCCTCTTCCCTTCCCCATTTCCATACCTTTGTTATCCCTTCCTCCTCTTTGATGCCCTTTTAATTTTATCTTTTACCTCTCTTTGGGATTTATTTTGTCTATGTCTCTAGTGATTTGATCTTTTACCTCTCCTTGGGATTTATTTTGTCTTTGATGTATACAATTATTTGATATTTTACCTCTCTTTTGACTTTGTTTTGGATGTTTGATTTCTTCCATATAATTTGATTTCTCTTTTTATTTATTTGGCTTTCATATGTATCTCAATTTTTTCTTTTACTTCTCTTTGGGATTTCTTTAGGATCTTTGATTTCTTCCACCTATATTACCTTCTATTTTATTTATTTTGTTGTTCTTCTCCTTCTTTCCCTTTCTTATTTCCTCCACTTTTATCCCTTCTTTCTTGCATGGTCCCACCCTTCCCTTTGTAATTTTATCCTTCAATTTAATTAATTTTACTACTAATTTATATTTTTTATGATTCATTTCTCTCTCATCACCTTATCCCAATTTAAATTAGTTTAGTTTAATTTATTTTTGTTTTTTCTATAACTTTGTTCTCTTTTAAGTTCCTTCCCACCCTTATTTCATTAAAAATGAAAAAATGAAACAACTCATTAAGCTAAAAACCTAGAAATAAATTAACCTCATTCTCCAACATGTAAGTGAGAATGACACTACAAGGAAAACACCTTCTAGTTGTTATAGGATAAATCGATATATGCGGACACTAACAAATCTCCTTATATCCACCTAGATCTAGAACAAAACAGGACAGGACATGACGCTTTCCCTAAGTTACAATCATTGAATTTTTCATTGAAGAAGGAATAAGTGACATACCTTTAGATATCGCTTCCTTATGTCTTTTTTGTCCATGCTTCACTTTGGTAGCCTTGTGATATCATATCTGCAACGACACAAATCGACCAAGGTGAAAGCAACAATAATACATTCAATGAAGACCTAAACATATGATCAAGGAGTCATGTAATAAAATAAAAGTGATTTTATGGGAAAGGGACATGCCACTGTATTATATTAAATGAAAGTAGAAGATACAACCAGATTGCCTTGATGTTGCAAGCTTCCTTTCAGTGGTCCTTTGTTCCAACACACATACTTGCTCCAAACTTGCATAAAGAAGATCCACTATGGCTTGATGGACAAATGGAGGCCTCAAGCACCAATTCAAACATGATTCCTCACACAATTCTGAACCTATTCTTTCATCAATTCTCGATTCAATCTTGCTTAACCTCTTCCTTGAGAAACCTTTCATTATATAGGAGAAGGAGATATGGTTAAAGGGATGAGGATGATCCCACTAAATCTGAGAAGTCAGTAGGATGCCAACCATGTGAATGCCAACTCATTTTCTAGAACCTTCATAACCTCTTCTTCCTTTTAAGCTTTGAAGAAGGTTTGCACCCTGCTTATAGAGAAAACTGCGAACCCCTCGCAATCCAAGTATAGAGTAGCCTGTGAGAATCAGGGTTTTCGAACCCAACAATATATGCAGCCTACAAACTCATTTTAAAAATATGTTTTGTAGAAGAAGATGACAATCACTTTTCTCAGGCAAAAGGTCCTTATGAGAGCCTGAACACATAATTGTAGAGACATCACCAGAGTGACCAAAATAATGTATAACACTAATGGAGGCTTTTGTGGAACCTCCCCCTAAAAAATCTCACTTGTTCATTTATAACAAAGGTTTCTAGTAGAGGCAGACAACCAAAGGTTTTAATAAAAAAAAATTCATCAACACACTTTAATTGAATGAATGCACCAATGCACTCAAATATACAACGTATCAATGCGTAAAACAATAATACACATCGAATGTAGTTATACATATTCCAAAAAAAAAACTTAGTTTAATTTATCTTTAAACATCTCTATTTGGTGTGTTTTAAATATATTAATGCACTTGTGCATTAAAATGCCCAAAAAACCGAATGAGTTAGGTATTTTCCATACAATATTGGTTTATATTTTAAAAATTACAAAAAACTTATCGGTGCACATGTTGGGCTTCACTGTGCAGTGTCGTTGTTTCAGTACATGCATGCACATGCACTGATGAACTGGATTTTATGAGCAGAACGAAATGAATACATATTATTAATAGGTGCTTAACACAAAATAACAAAGATACAGTAAAACTAGTTTTCTATTCAATAACAAAATAAGCTGAAACTGTAAAATGCAGCGGAAACAAGCTTGCTGGAATGATGGCGGCTTATCTCTGAGAAGAGATGTGATGAAAACGCGCATTCACAAGAAGAAGGTTACAATGAGGCTCTGAAGGACTTTTTACAATAAGCAAGACTGCCAAAAACCCTAGACATCCAAAAACCTAACCCTAGGAGATGAAGCGCCAAAAGTCATATGGGCCCCGTTTGGGTAAGTTAGTACATCAACTTCCCGGGGTCGTAACTTTTGCATACGATCTCCGTTTTAGGCGTGTGATAGCCCGTTGGAAAGGTATCATCGAGGAGATTCATTTTGGGGGCTCAATTATGCAATTGGATAGAATTAAGGAGATCTATCCTGAAAAACCTTCATTTAGGCCCTCAAAATGGCCCCGAAAGTTAAGACTACTAAAAATAGTAAATTGCCAAAATTGTCAAAAAATTGTTTTGAGCCAGTTGGAAAAGGTGGGTGGCCACCAATATCCATTTGGATCAATTCTCCCTCCTTAGGAATCAATGGTCTCCATTGCGTTGAGGTCCCCCATCAGATGAGGAAATTTCTGCTGAATTTGGCCCCGGGTGAGCCACTTGCCTTGGTGCAGGAGCTGCCTTGCTTTGACAACTCGATAAAGTTGGATCCTTTGTTGTCGAGTGCCCTTGATCTGTCTGTTCACAATCTGATCATTGGATGCCTGTTGCAGGCAGTCGGGGTTGAGCTCTGTTGGTGTCAGTTGTTTTGCTACTTCTGAGGTGTCCAATAATGGTGGGAAATAAGGGCGAAGGAGATCCACGTTGAACACTGGGTGCAGACCAAGGAAAGGAGGAATGTTGAGCTCAAAATCATTATCCCCCATGGCCTTGGTGATAGTGTACGACCCATAATGGAGTGGGCGAAGCTTCTGATGGGGTCATGTAAGGCGTTCTTTCTACAAGTGCAACCAAAATTTGTCGCCCACCTGAAACTTATGCGGCACCCGATGTTGATCATGGCGTTGTTTGTACTTGTCATTGGACTTCTATAGGATATCCTGAACCTGTTGGCGGATGTAATAGATTCTCTCAATGAACCGGGTAGATTTGTCAGCTTCAGTTGGAGCAGGAGATGAGTTGGTCGAAGTGACCGCAAGGGGAAGTGAAACATCTATGGGTCTCAATGTTTGGAATCCCAACCCCACTTGAAAGGGGATGTGGCTGGTTGCGCTATGCAGGGCTCGGTTGTAGCTATGCTGGACATAGGGAAGGCTCTCATCCCATGTGTGAGGGTGCTTTGAATTATACATGCGAAGGATATGCACAATCATTCGATTTACAACCTCGGTTTGGCCATCTGTCTGGGGGTGGAGGTC